>CM035422.1:77198643-77366143 GCA_020310875.1 Ceratopteris richardii
TGGGGCCGCTTCCCCTGCCAAAACATCTTCTTGTGCGCAGGCCTATGTCAATGGGCAAATACATCCTTCTCCATGCAGTAGACTGTAGTCCTCCAGCTCCTGTACATGCATACCCACCCAGTGGTCTCCCATTGCCTATATAAGGAGTTCATCCCCATTCTTGAAATAAAGTACATTTGTGAGCCCTTATGCTGTAGGCTGTTCTTCTGAAGCTGACTTCTGTATTCTCTCTGTTGTGCCCTGGTTGCATGCGTCTACCAGTTGCTTTTGTAAGAATAGTAGCCTGAGTATCCAGTAGGCTTAGTGTGTTGTTGCCACTTGTGTTGTGCTACGTTGTGAGAAGGGGTGTAGCCCTTCTAAGTACAAGTATGGAGAGTGACTCTGAGCAGGTAGCCTCTTGAAGAGTGGGCAAGTGAAAGCTACAGCTTTGGTGTCTTGTAATCTCATTTTAAGTACTGTCCAAAAGAGAAACGAATCATCCCTTTGTGTCATTGAGCGAGTTCAGTGTATGTCCTTAGAGGCTTCTGTTTTTTACATTTGGACAATTTCAGTTGTGTACTTTTGTTTGGCTCATTTATTCTAATCTTTCTCTGCTGATAATAACATACTCATGTGATTGAATGGCTTCTCTTTCTAGACCAGTAACTGTGTACTATTAAAATCATCCACTTTGCTTATTTTCCAGTTTGCTTACAGTCCAGCACTCTATTTTTGTTTGTTATCACATTCTAAAGCAGAGAGCATCTTAAGCAGTATACTTCTCCAAGGAGAGTGTGTCCCTAAAGTAGCCATCTGATAGGGACAGCTACACCATCAATATGTTAGCCCAGATAGACAAATAATAACACACATAAGAAAAGTAGCGCACACAAACAAAACTAAAAGAGAACAAATACATAAAGTATGATGAAAAGTAATATGCTCCAATTATTTATAATACATGTATAAGATGATGATATGCTTCAAATAACTACAAATAGTAACATAAAGAAACAACTCACAACTCATGAATACCTACCTAAGAGAGCAAGTGAAGGGTAAACAATAAGGTATGAGCGACTTAGGCTGATACAGAACTCTAAAGCAAACCTCCAACAAGAGTTGAAGAGTCCTCCACAAGTGTATGAGCGTACAATGTTGGGTGTATGCAGAAATGCGAGAGACACACAATAAGCACACACAAGGAGCACAAATGAAGCAAAACACACAGAGAAGACGGATGGCTGGAATAACTCACTCTATTGATGATGAATAGAACTGAAGTAAGAGCTGAAATATATCCATAAGCACAAAGTAACACCACATATGAGTGTATCATGTATGTGGTAACATGAGGAAAAACTTATGGCCAGCGCTAGAGTAAAAAATGCCCATGTATAAAGAAAAGGTTCACATCAAAGCTATTCGATGAACACATATGTATAAAGAAAAGGTTCACATCGAAGCTATTCGATGAACACATAAGTGTAACAAACCGACATGGAGCGAATCATGTGAACACATACAGAGAGTGAGAGATCAACACCACCACGCAATAAGCGTAAAGCTTTGCGAAAAGCTTCAAATTTTTCCCGTGGAAGAGCTTTAGTGAATATGTATGCCACATTATCTTGTGTAGGCACATATACCAAATCAATATCTCCTTCATGAAGGTGCTCTCTCACATAGTGATAATGCACGTCAATATGTTTGGTCCGAACATGAAACACTGGATTTGCGATAGCCAATGCATTCTGACTATCAATGAGAATATACGTTGCGGCATCAATCTCCATGCAAAGATCTCAACCATATACATTCCATGGTAGCTTTGAAAAATGCCCTATACTCTGCTTCACGACTAGATGTCGCCATTGGTTTCTTCTTACTCAACGAAGATATGCACGAGTCTCCCATGAAAGAGACCTAAACTCAAAGTGCCTTTGAGAAATCTAAATACGCGTTTCACCGCTTAACAATGCTTAGTGTCAAGGCTATGCATGAGTCGACTCAACAAGGAAATTGCACACTCTATATCCGGCCTTGTGTTGCATGCATATATAAGACATTTCACATCTTGCCGATAAAGAGAAGTGTGCATCACTTGAATCCTTAAATGAGAACCTAAATCCTATCTCCACTCGTGTGGAAACTAGCTTGCACTCCTCAAAATCAAAACGCTGAAGTAGTTTTTCAATATACTTTTCATGATACATAACAATTCCCCCCTCAACACATACAAACTAGATGCCAAGATAGTAATTCAAAAGACAAAGATGAGTGACATCAAAAGTATGCTGCAAATCAGCCATAAGGATGTCAAGTTTTGCATCACATGACTAAGTCAAGAGTAGGTCATCGACATAAAGAACATGCACTATAAAATCAACCCAATCTTTGCGTACATAGTGTGCTTTCAATTAGACTACATGTGAAGCCAAGAGCAATCAAGTGCTTATGGATTTTGTCATACCATGAACATGGAGCTTGCTTGAGACCATACAAAGCTTTATGCAAGCGACAATCCATATGTTCTTTTCCTTTCATGGAAAATCCAACAGGTTGCTTCACATAAACCTCTTCTTACAAATCACCATTCAAGAAAGTTGTTTTTATGTCCAACCGGTGTACTTTCTAACCTTGTTGGACAGCCAATGCAACCACGGTAGGAATGGAAGCCATGCGTGGAGTAGATGCAAAAGTCTCATCATAGCCAAATTAATGCCATTTTGTTGTGCATATCCTTTGGCAACCAATCCAGCTTTGCTTTGTGGCGATCAATGCTACCATCTGACCTCTTAATCTTGTAAACCCACTCTGTACATATGGCATTTTTTCTAACTCCCAAGTACCAACCATTCCTATGTATGGAATCCATTTTTACTTGCATTGCATTCACTAATCACAAGTTTATGTCCATTCCAAGCCTCATAAGGAGGGATAACTTTCAATGCTTTTGTGGGGCAATGATTCAATACATAGTTTGCATACATGACCGCTTCCATCCAAAAGTTGTCACGAAGGTGTTTTTCTTTAACCATACATCGTTCCATTTCAAGGAATTTTCTATTTTTACTCTCTGCAACACCATTTCATCGAGGTGTATATAGCACCGTATATTGGTGTGAAATTCTTCTTTCACGAAGAAAAGCATTAAGCTCATGTGACATGTATTCAACGCCACAATATGTGCGTAGAGTCAAAAGCTTGTTTTCAAAAAAAAAAAAATCAGCCATAGCTAAAAATGCTTTGAAACAAGAAAATACCTCATTCTTTGCTTTCATAGGCTTTCATAGGATACATCCATGTATGGCGAGTAGCATCATCAATGAAGGTAATAAAATATACATGTTTCCCAAAAGATAGAGTCTTGACGGGACCAAATACATCACTATGAACACGCTGCAACTTTCTTGTAGTGTGTGTATTACTGTCTTTTGGAAAAGCACAATCCATTTTCCAAGAATGCAACCTTCACATGCATGCTTTTCAATGGACTCAAGTGTTGGCAAAATTGTCCTACTCCAATGATAAGATAAGAGGCATTGTTTGCACACACCACATGTCCTCCTCGGGGTGCATCTTTCAAAAATGCAAAAAACCTTTTGCATGAAGTTATGGGCTTTGAAACACCACTATCAAAGAACCAATATGCATCAGCCTCACTCACAACGATACATTTAAAATGCAATGATGCATCGTAATGACATGTAACAACAAATCCTCAAAAATCTTGATCCATGTTTGCTTCATCATTCTTTGCATTTCAAGAATTTTCAGCAATAGACATGTCGGATTCCTTCTTTTCATTGCACTTAGCATGCTTGCTACACTCATCAATATTATGATCCGCCTTCCAGCATTATTTGCATCTCTTCTTCTTCTGTAAATCAACATCATTAGAGGAATGAGTGGAAGAGGAAGGTTGAGGCTTTGGTTTTGATGAACCCAAAGCTGAACCATACTTGCTTTTTCCTTCTTGTTTGAAGGCAAGTGCTTGCATTCCCTCAATTGAACCACTCCTATTCATTCTAGATTGCTCCTTGCAAAAGAAGAGACACAACCTCATCAAATGCCTACATATTTGGATTCCCTTTTGCAACCAAACGGAGTGTAGTGGCAAAGCTTTGAAAAGATCAGTGATGCATCCAGAATAATCTCATCTATGTTTGCCAATTGCTCTTTCAAGTCTTTGATGCGTATCACATACAAATCTCATCTATGTTTGGTATCTTTTTTAGCAATGTAGAGATCAGTGATCCATCTAGAATAATCTCATCTATGTTTGCCAATCGCTCTTTCAAGTCTTTGATGTGTATCACATACACATCCACAAACTCATTTTCAGCCATGGATACATCCTCGAGTTGCTTCCTCAAGTATAAAACATGTGCTTCATTATTCACTGCATACAAAGAAGAAAGAGTGTCCCATGTTTGTCTTGATGTAGAACATGACAAATGTATGGAACTATATGACGCTTCACAGAAAGCGCAATCAATTCATGAGCTTGATCATCTTTTCCATCCCATCCAAGTTTCTCCTCTGTTGGTGGAAAAGGAGTAGCCACTGTATTTGAAGAAGAAGCTCCATATGTGACAGTAGACTGTGAAGTAGAAGAAATGCGGGATCTTTGATCTACATCAACCACTATGTTTCATAGTTGTTTTTAAACAAGAACATGTTTCGTCATGTAAGACCACATTGGATAGTAGGTCCCTTCAAGGTTATCTTTAGCTTCAAGCATGCCAAACAAGTCATTGCTTCCCACCATTTCACTAAAGAACAAAAATGTGACAAGATCTTTACTTCAATGAATGCTGAAATTTCAGCTCATAATCCATCACTCTCATGGAAATTCTAACTACATGAATGGCTTTGCAATGGAGGTAAAACCCTAGTGCAAGGGGTGGAAATGCTTCTTGGCTTCTGAAAAGCAATGTTCTATGCTCCAAAATCGATTTGCACAGTTAAAAAGTGCGCGTACGCTACGACACAAAAAACCAAAACTTGAGAAGGAGCTTAACATTCTTTGATACCACTGTTGGGTGTGTGTAGAAGTGCGAGAGACACACAAGGAGCAAAAATGCAGTAAGACACATGGAGAAGACGGATGGCAGAAATAGCTAACAACATAAGTGAAATAAGAACAGAAGTGAAGCAAGAGCTGAATAATATCCCTAAGTACTAAGTACCACCACAAATGAGTGTATCATGTATGTGGTAACATGAGAAAAAACATCTAGCTAGCACTTAAGTAAAAAGTGTCCATCTATAGGAAAAAGGTTCACATCAACGCTACACAAGGAACACATAAGTATAACGTACACTACTCCAAACACTCCATAAACCTCCAAGAGTTGAGCAACTCTCCTCCAAGCACTATCTCCTCCTCCTCCTCATGTAGAAACAAGTTGTGTGAGAGAGAGCACCTTTGGGCATGGATGTATATGGAAGAAGGGGCAAGGCCTTCATATAGTTCTCATGCGAGATAAATTTCAAAGCTTTATGGGGATGTAGCTTTTTAGAAAAGCTCACGAACTACTTTTAGAGAGTTTTCAATCATAGCCATTGGATCTAAACTTTTTTTTGCCTTTTCATTTTGGTTGACTAGAAATTATGATTTAACTTTTGATGCGTGAAATGAGATTTGATTGACAAGCATCATATATGGTTGGATTGCTTTCTTTGAGCAATTCAAGAATACATGATTCATTTCTCCTGTGACACATGATCATTTTTTTTACCATTTTTTACCACTTATTTTACCTACTTTGACTTTTGATATATGACCTAATCTAATCAAAGTATGACCTAATCTAATCAAAGTGTTCATGAATATATACAATGATTGAGGTATTCTAACCTAACATTATACAAATTAAAATTTTTGATGTGCTGATGTGCCAAATTCATAGTTCCAAAAAATTGCAATTTTTTCATGAAACAAACATCATTTTAACCGAAGATAAATTTAAAAAGATTTATCCACGATTTTTTCCTTTTGGTTTGAAAAAAAGGTCTACATAGGTTTAGGTAGATAGGCAACATCCTAAAAAACAATGTGAAGGACATGAAAATATATGAGAATATATGATCATAATAGGCCTATAACATAGCATTTTGGAAATGCCATACACATTCTCCAAGATCTTGTAGTGATATGCTCTAGGATTTTGTAGTGACCACATTGGATTGATTTATGTGTAATGACCTAGCTAAGACTGGAAATTAGACTACTATCACACCTATCTTGAAGGGAAGGCTCCATTTGAAACGTAGGAACTACCATTGTAATGTGATTTGTAACATACTGGAAAAATTCTATGCATCCATTCTTCAGCTATGGCTCCTCAAATGCATTAAGAAAAAGCCAATACAAGCAAGATAGCAAGACAGCAAGCAGCCTACAGGAGAGGCATCTCCACTATTTACCCACATTTTGACGCTCACATCCATTGTTGAGGACAAGAGACCACATTGATAACAGATTTGTTGTTGCTTTTGGACTTTCTCAAAGCTTTTGATACAATAACCAGGGTCAGATTAATGCACCCATTGCAGTGGATGGGGTAATAAGAATAATACAAAAATAACAAGAAGCTTGAAAAAACAAGATAATAAAATAATCCAACATATTGAGAGAAAACAGATCATAAATAAAGAATGGGGAAATCAAAGCAAAAATACATTAATGTTTGTGCTAAATTCACAAGTAAATAATGAACTTGAAATTTTTTTGAAACAAACTTAGAAATCTATGTGAAAATCAGTAACAACAAAGCTTTTTAAAATACAATGCTATAGTAGGACATCAGAATAAGAATTAACTAATGAATTTCTTTTATTAAATAGGCGTACACAAAATTATAATAATATTAAATAACAATCATGAAAATCAATCAAAGCTAAAAAATGAGAAAGAAGAAAAAATCAAACCGAACATAAATTAAAGACTAATAGGCGAATGCAAAAACATAGTAACACTTGCACTAAAGTCACAAATTAATATTGAACTTGATAATGCTATGCAAACAAACAAAGAAAAGCTACACAAAACCACTTCTACTTAAAGCATAGAAGTTTACGGAATTTTCCAATCATTGAAAGCTCTTACATCCCTTCAAACAATAAGCATCATACTTCAAAATTCACCATGCATAGCTTGCACAAAGGGCTATCAGATCCTCACTCATATTATGACTCATGAGTCCACTATCCTCTTAGCCCTAGAATGGGAGTAAGCTCTAGATATTGACTCTCAAATAGATATTACATGATTAACTCATATGTTCCTCAATAAGAAATATGGACAAATGCATTACAAATTGCCATAGGAATAGATTGTTAATCATGCTCTGTATGTAAAAATAGCCTATGGAGATCAGTCATTAATTCTTCTTTTCCAAGAAGAATAAGAACACTTCATAGCAAAGTAAAGAACTCGAAAGGCTCATTAGCCCTCAATTACCTTGATCATGGAAGTAGGCTTGTCTTACAAAAATATGTAGAATATTATTAAATTCAATCAAGAAGAAAAGTTATGCACAAAGGCCTTTAGGCAAAAGAAAATGATAGTTTTAGCCTGGCTCTTGTCTTCCTCAATCAGAGGATTGACAATTGTTTTGGCACAAACTCCAATAACCAAAGACCATAAAAAATTAGTTGATAGCTTTACATTGGGAGTCATATTCAAAACCCTATATGTATACCTCTCTTGTAGGTGATCTTCTTATCATATAAACAGCACAACTCTCTGAAAAAAAGGAGAAGAGGAAGCTAAAGAAGCTCATCACTAATGAAAAATGTATTGTTCTGGTCCTTAAGATGTTCCAAATAGCGAATCAATGCTCACCTTTACTTTGTTAAAAGGATACGAAAGGGAAACAGCTTAGATCATCGTACTCTCAAATTGAAAAACAAGCTTCAAACCTCCATAACAACAAATAAATAGGACTGTCATAAGGCTCTGCTTGCAGCTTGAGACAAACAAGAATGGAAATGTCCACAACTAGCATCCGTACAGCAATAGTCTTTTCAAAGTAGCTGTCAACTCAAGAACTACACCTTTAGTATGAATGGGGATTTCTCATCACTTTCTCAGCCAAGAAACCTTGCTCTGAGAAGCCAGACATATTTGCCTTAGGCTTTGCAACTCCTGCCTTAGCCATTCCCATTCTGACTTCGAAATCCTGTTAACTAATCTGTTTTCCGTCACAATGTTCACTCACATTCACCGCCTCCTTGCCATCACTTCGTTCCATGCGTGAAAGGAAATGATAAAGAAGACGGACGCATCATTTATAAGAAATTCTTGCTTATCATAGTGAAAAGCGAGACCTTACATTTGAGAATATGAAAAGGGAGAGAACGGCTGATCCGAAAGCTGAAAGAGAGCATAAGACCCCGTGAGCAATGCAGACCGACCTCTTTTGCTCCAACAAACCCGCTAATCCTGCGAATACGGTCCCCAATCCAAGGAAAAGGATGGCCCTGGGACACCGAAATATACACGTGGGAGAATGTTTAAATGCTATGCGAAACCGTGCAACATCAGGCAACATGTAGAGAAATCCATACAAGCCTGGCGCCTTTGGATGCTTCTGCAAAACAAGCACCATGCTCATCGTCGAGAGTCCGCCAACCTGTGATACTCCAGAGTTACGGTGAGCGACGAGCAATGATAACCACGCGATTTCCCTGAGCATGGGAGTAGGAATGGAAATGGAGAGCATACAATGATAAGAGAATTGATAAAAATGAAGGAATAAACGGCGCAGGTGTGCCAGCATCCTCGTTCGGCCCTCCTCAACAGCACCATTTTGCTCCTCGTGTATGGCGCTCGTCTCGTTTTCGTATGTTCTTTTGTGTACGTACCGTGCCTTTTGGATACGAATTCAAAAGTCAAAAGAACGAGCAAAAGTCATGAGAGAGATAGCAGCAAATGCGACCAGGCTTTGCTCAATCCATTCCGGTATAATAACACATGCCGCAGGATCTCTCCTACCGGAGATCAGAAATCTCAATAAAGATATTTTTTTTTTTTTTAAAAGGAAGTTCGGCCTTAGCCTATTCTCCCAGACTTTAATTAAAGTAAAGAAGAAAAGTTACAATTGAGTGGGACTAGTGCCATGGGACCTCCAAATCCCACAATGCAGGGACGAGTGTGGCAAGCTAGAGGGCATCACAAATGAGGTGGATAAATCTATCATCACCCTCATGTGGGACCCATTTGGGTTTCAACTTGTTGTTTTCGAGGAGATAAATACAATGATGTCTAAACGGTGGAGATCTCTTATCTCGGGAGATTCTTTTACCTAGAAGAAACAATGATTTTTCGATCGACCATTCTTTAGGAGTTTGGTCAAAATTGACAGCACATCGCTCCCTCCAAATCTTCCAAAGAGTCTCACCCCTGATGGCATTCCAAAGCCTCGATGAACAACCGACTGCCTCACCCAACAGCACCAATAAAGATATTGCATTTTCCATTATGGGTTTTCTTCATGGCTTAAGGAATCGTCACTTGAAACACCATAAAGTTCATTAAAATCAAGAAAAAAAGTTAGGATATCATGATTTTTGAGACGGGCTCACATTTTGAGTTTCATATTTTTTGAGTGAATTCGAGCAAGCTGTTCAGACATAGACGATATAAATCATCCAGTAACAAAACCAAATACTAAGAAAACATATGCTCTCCATGTAGGGAACACGATCTCTCTCCTAAGAGATCGCATCTTTTGCACGGGAGATTGTGAATGAATTTGCGCGGATTTTTGGAAATTCAAGCCCGTTTTGGTTGTCAAAACCAAATACTAAGAAAACATATGCTCTCCATGTAGGGACCACGATCTCTCTCCTAAGAGATCGCATCTTTTGCACGGGAGATTGTGAATGAATTTGCGCGGATTTTTGGAAATTCAAGCCCGTTTTGGTTGTACCAGTTAATCTAAAAAGTTTGGAGCATCAAATTTTCTTGAATTTGACGGAATTGGTGGGAGATCAATCTTTTGGCATGGAAGATCATTTGGTAGATTTTTTTCAACTTTACATCATTTTGGATCAAGCTAACTCCAAAGCATCCATAGGCTTGTAGAGCCCATTTTCATCCTTAGCTTTACAAAAACCCCAAAATTGTATTAGTAATGCAAAGAGATCATGATCTCTCTTACATGTGATCATGAAAATTTGCAGAGGTTGTTCACTATATTTTTCTACAATTGGACTTCCCAACTACTTTGGGGGTCTAGGAATGCTTTTGTGAAGGAAAATTGTTGAAGAAGTACTCAAAATAGAAAGAAAATTGGGAGATCATTGTTGCGGCCATCATGGAGAATGTGATCTAGAGAGACCATGTGTGTATTTTTAGAGAAAACCATTGAGTGTAAGTGGATCCACATTCCCTTGGGATTAGAACATTGACCTTAATTGGTTCAATTTGGGCCCAAATCATAGAGAACTTGTCAATTTTTTATAGGGATACCCTTTGGAGATAATTTACAATTTGATGCTCCAACTATGGAATTTCTAAAACAAATGTATTGAAAGGAAGGTCTTAAGGCTTGGGAAACAATAAGAAAAAGAATCTAGTCAAATTGAAAACTTGTGTGAAATTGTTTTCCATAGTGGGAAGATATTTTGGCAGATTTTGATCCATTTTCTTACTTTTTATTTATTCTATTAAGCTAAGTTACCTTCAAAATGTAGGGCTTAAGTATGTGAATCAAGATAACGTTTATTGGAGCCAATAACAACCGAGATTTCCTTTGAAAAAAGTCGAACGTTATCAATTGAACTTTCCAATACTAGATACTCTTGGGAGTGCTTTGGAACCATTGTTTTTGCTTTTACGTTTGATTGTTTCGAGTGATAGATTATAAATGGTAAAAAAATAAAAAAAATAGAAAAACATTCTCTCAAAATGCATGAACCTAAGATTAAGAAGATTTCTAAGCCAATCTAGATCCACTTATAGTCATACTGTCCAAGGGAAGATTTACACAACCTCACATATCACATTTAAGCGTGATGTTCTAAGCAATCTTGAGGTGGGATGCATGTCTAGTTTTGAATATTTAAAAATCCCTCCAATGATAGAGGAGAGAATGTCTATGATCGAGGGAGAGCATTTCACTTCTCTTTCATACACTTTTGCCAACCCGTTGAGAGCCGCCATATATTTGGATGGTCTTAATAGATTCATGATCAAACTAAGAAACACTCAATGAGACATTATATCCTTGACAACCACTATGAAATTTGAGGGAGTTTACTATGGAAGCAAGTTGAGAGATATGTATGTTGTCATGGACACATTCCATCCACACTAATGGAATTATCCTTCTTGATATCTATAAAGTGAGTATGTGATATCAATGGTGATAAAATCATCCATCACATACTCTATTGAAAGAATAAATCTTTCATAAACTATGAAGGATAACTCCTAGTCCTAAGGAGATGTCTACTAAGGTCTCTCCTCTGATCTAATGAGACATGCCACCATGAATGATGAGCCCTTTTCTCCCTAGCCATAGAAGAAGAGTGCTCAAAGGGAAGTCGTCTCCATCATCCCATACCAGTGGAACCTTCTTTCAATTCATGGTGTCATGCCTACACTAAATCAAATATATATTCCATATATATGCAATGAAATATCTAGGTGGAGTCCATTGAATCTCATATCCTCAATTCATGTAGGTGGACTCTAATGAATCCCATGCCCTCAAACTAGCACGGTTTGGTTCTAGTCAACATGCAAAAATGGATATCCATTTCTATTCAAAACTAACTTGTTCCTAGGTACCAAGATTAGGTGTAAATAACTCTCTCTAAATCCCAACATACATATATGTATTGGGTACCCCAAATATTTGTGATTTAGGGATCTATGCTCTAAGTCATAGAGCTAGTGCCATGACTATGGCCTTCCTAACCATCACTTGAATCACATTAGCACCTATCAATGCTTTCTCATGAGACCCATCTTTAGGATCCCATATAATTGGTTTCCTTAGTATCGTAGCAAAAATGCTTCACTACTTACTCAAGTGATGTGCATGAGTGAAAATAGTCACTCTTTGGGCATACCTCATGATACTCCATAGTCTTGTAATAATAAGGTGAGACTTTTTTGAAGGTAAGTACTTCTTCAATACATTGGATATGGTCATAAATGTATCTCCTGTAATTCTCTATGCAACTTCCTAAAACCTATAGGATTACTTGTGTAGATTCTTAATGGTGAAGGTATATCTTCTTCCCTTTAGCAATCCTATGGTATAAATCCATAAGGATTATGTGTAGGGATCCAATTACTATTGAAGTTGCCTTAACCATAATGCTTGATGCTCCTAATTCCATCAAGTACATGCTTACACTTTATTGATGTTTCCGAAGAAGGCATGTTAATGTGACACAAAATTCTTACCTAAAAGTAAGTGACTATATAATGCCATGAGGTGGGAAAAATTTCGGTAAAATTTCCCCAAGGAAATGGAGTCCCAAAAAAAGTAAATCATAAGAATCAAACATAAGGCCTTGCAAGCCAATGGCACACAGGCTAATCACTATAACATAGGGCTTGGCAAGCCCATGACATACAAGCCATATACTCAAGTATGAAGTACTCCATAACCCCCAAAAACATAAAATACTAGCAACCATGTCTTGGTTGCAGAATCTTGTACTTCTTCCAATCATCTTTCCTCCAAACCATCAAAAAGTTTATTCCTAATAAGTTGATCCGTACTTTTAGAATTAAAATAATGAACAACTTTGATGTATGCATTCCAATCATATATACATCCATGCCTGTGTATACAAAACATGTCAAAATATAAACCACAATGCCTAAAAACATAAGACATACATCCCTAAATGGTTTGATGTTGGCGTCCAAGCCGTTTTGAAGAGCTTAGAGACCTATGCAATTTTTTCCACCAGGTCCTAAAACAAAATTTGAAGTGAATGAAGACATCGGATCACTTCCCAAAACATCAAGCATGTTGAAATGATTACCAAAATAGTGCAAATATACCGAAAAAATGCATATGTAATCCATCTCTAGACCTGCAAAAACTTTTTTAGGACCTACAAATAATCTTAAAATACAATATATATAATGTGCAAGTGAATCAACGTAAAATTACTTCAATCACCTTCCTGGTTTGCAAGATATGGCTTCCGGAAGGTAGTTGTCAAAAATTGTTCAGACTTTGTAGACCTGCATGGAGCTAGAAAAATATATAATTTACAAACTTTCTTTTCATAAACTGGAAGTAGATATTGGGCTTAAAAACATCCAATTTGGAGTTTTCTAGCCTAAGTTATGGCCTCTACAATCATGACATGCCAAACTAGTGAATAGGTGGAGGTGCTGGAAAGAAGTGTGGACATGTGACTTTTGAAGTGCCTAAAGGCATTCTTCCATCATGTAAATCATACATTTCTCTCCATAACCTCAGAGAGTAATATATGAATGTGCTTTCTCATATTCTCACATTTCCCAATCCTCCCTTCTTGCATGCTAATTTGGTCCCCAAAAGAGGTATAAACCAAGATTTTTACTTTCTTGTAAAGAGTTAGATGAGAGATTTTAACAAGTTTCTAATCCATTCCTAATTTGATTTTTTTTTTGGGGATTTTCTAATTCCCTATGGTAATATATTTATCATAATTCATGTATGTATACATTATTACATGAGAATCTTCTTAAACTATCTCTTTTCTTGCTCCCAAAAGTGAAGATTTGTTAAAATTATCACTTGATTTTTTTTCCAGAAAGTGTGGAAAGGGGGGTTTTGAGGATGCAAAATTCCTCCTTAACTGATTCCATAGGGAAGTCCATATGGCATACTCTCAGTATGCATACTTTTACACATCCAGCCACACCTAGTGCACCTCTATTTCCCTCCTCCAAAATCTTAACTTATTAAATTTAGGTGCTAGATTTTTTCTTCAAACAATGATGGAAGGGGGTTTTGTGGAGCTTCAAACTCCTATCATACTGAGCCAATTTTTTGATTTCTTGATTCTATATGGGAGTTCATGCATTATACTATATGTATGCATGTTTTCTCCACCAATCTATGGAAAACCCCTCTTCATTTTTGTTTCCCAAAATGGATACTTATCAAAATAGCCCCTGAATCTTTTTGTAAAAATCATGCAAGAGGGCTACTTTGGAGATACCTAAAGCTTATGATTTCTTGTATCTTGAGGGAATCCTTGACTCAAGATGAGGTCATATATATAGAAAAATCTCCATATAAATGATTTCCCTCCAAGAACTTGGCCCCCTCACCCTTTGTTCCTTCTCTCAAAGTCAGACCTTTTCAAAATTAAAATAGTAATACATGTGCTTAACATGAAGCTCCATTTTCTTTCACTTTGGAACCATGGTATCAGAGAGTTCATGGAAAGGATGCTCTTTGTTCACGGACTCTTCAAATGCAGTAGGTGCATCCCCTCTGCATGTCTCCTATCTATTCTAGATCCTCATTTGAAGTTGCTCTTTTACCCCTTTCCTTTTAACTCTGTCAAAAGAAAAAGTTTCTCCACTTTGATGCTCCCACATTTATGCATGTGTGTATTGTCAAGCTCTAGGTTTTTGAACTCCTTAGCAACATATGTTTGTTGTGATTTTTTGTGATGGATGCACAATCATAAAGTAATGGTAACTATCTGTGTGAAAAGGTACATGAAATTGAATAGAGAGCACGGTTAGGCTCTTTGACTTCTTGGAACTTGATCTAAAGGCATGACGAACAAGCATGCAACTATTTCCTTCATCCAAAGGACTTTGGAACCTTGGTTGTTCACATGACTTCCATGCTAACAAACCGGGTTCAATTCCTATCTCTTGTGCATACAAAAACAAACCAATATCTCCTACTCTGATACCACTATTAGATTCCCAAGTTCCCATCATTGAGGCTTAAAGGATTTCTCTTGTTGCCCTCTTTGAAGACCAAAGAAGAAAATGAAGAGATAAGTCCTTCTCAACTTTGATGCAATATATCAAGACCCAAAGAATAGGCTCTTCTTCCTTTGGTGAGGCTTCCCTACTCCTTGCTTATGCTTGATCTTTTCGTAGTCAAAGTTCACACAAGTGAATGCAATCAGGTTTGAAGTCATGTGCAAAGGATGTACTCCAATTCGAATTCGAAATTATATGCAAAATATGCCCCAAATTGGCTTCAAAATTGAATCCAATGAGAGCTTGCATAGAGGGTTGGTGGCATGCAAATAGAAAGGCTTGGAATGAGTGTGGAGTTATTCCATAAGCAAGGAAAATAAGCTCCCAAGCGACTTTTTATAATGCACCTTCACTAGTCTTCTTTCACTACAACATATCAGGCGTATACCGAGGCTTCTACCGAGGAAAATGAACGGGCGTGATTTTGCCCCGACGTCGATGTAAGGGTCGGTGTAGGCATCGGAACCAAAACGTCGGTATATGCGTTGGTATAAGCATCGGTATATGCGTGAGTATAAGCGATGGTATAAGCGACAGTATAAGCCATGGTATGCCCCTGGGCAAAATAGTTGGTATAAGCATCGGTATGTGCCTGGGGATATCGATGCTTATACCGTCGCCTATACCGATGACCATATCTGCAAAATTTTTTTGGGCAGAGTGTGTTGTCTCTTGCTACAACAACATTCCCATGCTGTTGTGTAGCAAAAGACAATCCACTCTGCCCAAGGAAAACCCAACTACATGTGACATGTATGACAGGCAACAAAAAAATGATTTGATACCGATGACCATATCTGCAAATTTTTTTTGGGCAGAGTGTGTTGTCTTTTGCTACAGCAACATTCCCATGCTGTTGTGTAGCAAAAGACAATCCACTCTGCCCAAGAAAAACCCAACTACATGTGACATGTATGACAGGCAACAAAAAAATGATTTGATAAAGCAAACCATACTGTCAAATACAAAAGACATGAGCAAAATGAATCATGAATCGTGTACAAAGAAATGGGACACATAGACATGATATTTATAAACAACAACTAGAACACATGTATATGTGTGTCTGCCTATGTACATACATGTGTATGTGTACATGTATTATGTGTGTATATTTCTATATGTGTAAATATTTATCTGCATGTGTAAAAACCCTAAAACCCTAATCCTAAATGAAGGGCTTTGGTGTGCAGAACAAGAGGAGGAAGGACGAGATGGAGTGAGAGAGAAAAGAGGAGTGATGCGCGGACATGCGTGGGAGCCTCGAAGCCCACATAATGAACTCTCGTGAGGCAATGCTCTATATATGATGTATATATATGAATATGGGGGTAAGGTCACATAACCCTTACATCCCCAACAATCTCCCACTTAAGGGTCAATGTGACCATAAGTGGAAAAATATACAAAGAATGATGTAGGACTATACAATAATGTACAGGAAGAGTCCGGATCTCAACCCATACCATATCAGCCTACACCAACCGCCTCAAACAAGGTGTATCCATGCACCTCAAACTGCTCTAGACTCATATCGATAAGAGTCGAGCTCACATATGACTGATGCAAGAACTGACGAAGTTCCTGCAAAGCTCCCACTCGCTCTATGCCTATGTCAATCATCGAACGACTGACAACTCCAAGTGCAAATGCTCCAATAGCAACTGCAATGTCTGGTCTCGAGCATAAAAACTCGTACATCAGACTCCCAAATGATGACGAAACCTGTGCTATCCTAGCTAACCTAAGTACGTCAGCCATGCCTGTATCCAAGGCATCCAAAGCACCATCATCAAGACCAACATGTCCTAACATATCTGTGTCAACATCTGGCATGAGCAAATCCAAGAATGACTGCATAACTGCTGACTCCTCAGCATCTAAATCAACCATGCTCACAACCAAGGATGTATCTAGCTGTGCATCCTGAGAGCTAATATGCTCTACCATACACTGTGTACCATGAGAGCAATCCTGCTCTACCACACCAAGTGTATGATCATGCTCTACATGAGCTAACTGCAGAACATCAATACCAAGGTCAAACTGATGATCACACTCTAACTGAGTATCATCACAATGCTCTACATGAGCATCCACATCATGCTCTAAAGCATCCAACTGATCATCTGAAGTATGCTCCATAATAGTGTCTATATGATCAGAATAATCATGCTCTCCATAGGCATCATGAGCATCCAAAACATGCTCTACATGTGCATCCATCTGAGCATCTGAATCCTGCCATACATGTGCATCATGAATGTCAATAGACCTATCTATAGGTAGACAAAATGAGACATGACGAGTCTCACATCGCACATAAGGCTGAACTCCCACTGAGACGAGACTGTCTCTCACACGAAGTACCTGCAGTGGATACATGTGCCCAATCCTAGCACCTCTGACAAGCATAAGCTGTCCCAACTGCAACTGAAAATGATGCTCACCAAGGAATGCATAACATCTGCTCTCCAATAACTGGCTAACTGAAATCAAGCTCATAGGGAATGAAGGCACATAGCGTACATGTCTGAGTATAAGTGAATCGACAAAACCACTCACGATGTGGAGTAACATGAAAACTGGCTAATGCATCAAGCAACCAAGCCATATGTGTGCTCTCTAATGAACAAGAGGAATCATGAGATGAACCATATGAGAAAGTGATATCACCATCACTGGCATAATCAACTGCCATAGACTCTCCTGAAATCACTACCTGACCTACATCACGTGCATATCTCTGACATCATCATCGCATCCACCTGAAGCAACGTCGTCGAATATGGCCCTCACGACCACAATGCCAACATCGAAGTCGTCGATGTGATCTATGTCTCACATGAGTCAATGGACTCACATACATATCATGTAGTCTCTGCCATAATGCACTACTCGTCTCCTCATACATAACAGACTCATATATAGAATCCACAAGCTGTAATCGGATAGTGGAGCTGGTCAATGCATCCATATCCATCCATACATGGTCGGGCATGTCACGAGGCCTCTGTGCATCTCTATGCAAATACATGTGTAACCCTGCACGAACCAATGTATGCCACATCTGAGCTTTCCATCTCGGAAAGTCAGTGCCATCAAATCGAGAAGACACCATGCTGGAAATCCAAGAGACTAGCAATGTAACAAGAGACTAGAAACAATACTCTATCCTGAATAGGATCACACCTGCATATCCATATGCATAACTCACATCACATATGTCTCACTGGAGAAGAAAACCATGTGAACCACCTGTCACATAACCATGCATCTAGCATGCACATAAAAACACGAGCATAAGCCTGCTCACCAAGTCTCCAAAGTGATCAAGTAGATGTGAAAGAATCCTAGGAAAATTTCGGTAGAGTATCCCCTATAAACTGAGCAATCAAATAAGATAACTAATCTCAAAAGAACAATGAATAATCTGTCACCACTTGTAACTGATATAAACAAAAGATAATGGTAACTACATGTGCCAAAAACTAATGGTAATATACGCCAATACAATGGTGGTGCACCTCCCACTCAAGAATGAATCCTGCAAGATGGTCCAACCTATCACGAACAACCTGTGACTGAGTCCAAGTGAATGGAGATAAACAAAGATCCAAAGCTATCACACAAGCTTCAAGATCCACTAGAGCTCTCTTCTAGCATAAAAGCCGATGAAATTTCGGTAGCATCTCCTCTGTAAAATGGACTCTAGAACCAAAATAACCATGTGGGAATCACCATCCACATATGCCAAGAATCACACTGGCAAATACATATCAATCAATGACCAAATGCTAATAATGGTGACAAACGAATGTGTAACTAAGGCTCCAATCTGGATCATGTACCTGCAAAGAAAACGAAGATACAAGTACCAACCAAGATCCACAATCAACTCTCAAAGAATTGTGTGCAACCGATAACTAAATCCATAACCAAGTGGCATAAGCAATCTATAGACCACAATGCCACTATACATCCATGATCAAACTCATGATGACCTAAACCTCAAAAAGAGTATACCACAATGACATCTTACATGCCAAACGCGTGACAAGATCATGCTCTACTCTCATATGGATGAGCTACCACAATGATCATACATGTACAATTCCTTCAAGCTCTGAAAATAGGAGCTTGCACATCAAAAATTCTCTCTCGAAGAAGTTCCAAAGCAAATTCAACCTCCAGGTGCAATTAGGGTTGTTTAGACAAAACTGTACTACTCTGTGTTTTGCTGTTTCAGAGGTGATAACCTCTGAATCTGAACTTTTGGTCTTCAGAAAACTTCAAGATCTGAGTCTTGGCTACGTAACGAGATAAAAAACACCTCAATCGGAGGTGCGTAGCTCAAGATATGCATAAAACAAGCACCTGCTGTCAATTTCACTATCACATGCAACACTACTACTCTGTATTTTGCAGTTTCGGTGACCTTATACTGAGAATCTGAATCTGAGTTCTTCTACAAAGTTGTAGCTATCTTTTCAAGCTACGAGCAGCATGTTGAATCATCGCATTCCGAGCTGTAGAACTCAAGTTATGACAAAAAAACTGACCTGTTGTCTTACTCAATGTAGATTCGCCTTCTACAATTCTCTGCGTTGTTTGAATTTTCGGCACTTCAGATGTCCGACCCAGGTTCTGTGCCCTTCTGTAAAATTGTAGCTCTCTGTGTTAGCTACGCATAGAATTTTAAAACGCATCAATCCAAGCTTCGTAGCTTGAGTTATGACCGAAATACTGAACAGCTATCAAGAGATGCCGACCTGCACTTCTACCCCTTCTGACCTAAGCTTCCATTGAAGCTTCTTGCACACCAGACTTCAGCATGCTCTGATACCAATGAAGGGCTTTGGTGTGGAGAACAAGAGGAGGAAGGAGGAGATGGAGTGAGAGAGAAAAGAGGAGTGATGCGCGGACATGCGTGGGAGCCTCGAAGCCCACATAATGAACTCTCGTGAGGCAATGCTCTATATATGATGTATATATATGAATATGGGGGTAAGGTCACATAACCCTTACATCTCCAACACTAAAGACCTAGACCTAAAACAGGTGTATGTGTGTGTATGCATAAGTGTATCTATGTAAAAATCCTAAAACCCTAATTTTGAAGACCTAGACCTAAAACATGTATATGTGTGTATGTGTGTATGCATGTGTGTGTATGTGTGTGTGTGTGTGTATATATATATATATATGTGTGTGTGTGTGTGTGTGTATGTATGTGTATATGCACGTGTATATATATGTGTATGTGCATATGCATTATGTGTTCATATGTGTATATGTGTGTATATATGTAAAAGCCAAAAACCCTAACCCTAACCCTAAAACATGCATATGTGTGTATGTATATGTCACGTGTGTGTATGTATATGTCACGTGTGTGTATGTATATGTCACGTGTGTGTATGTATGCATGTGTGTGCATGTGACTCTCTCTCTCTCTATGTGTATATGTGTATGTATGTATGTATGTATGTATGTATGTATGTATGTGTGTCTGTATGTATGTATGCATGTGTATGTATGTATGTATGTGTATGTGTATGTGTATGTGTATGTGTGTATGCATGTGTATATGTGTGCATGTGTGTATGTATTATGTGTGTATATGTGTAAAAGTAAAAAACCCTAATCCTAAAACCCTAACCCTAAAACATGAATATGTGTGTTTGTGTGGATGTATATGTGATGTGTGTATGTGTATGTATGCATGTGTGTGTACACATGTGTGCATGTATATGTGTGTGTCTATGTATGCATATGCATATGCATATGTGTATGTAATATGTATGCATTTGTGTGTATGTATCTCTATGTCTCTCTCTTTCTCTCTATCTATATCTCTCTTTATCTCTCTCTCTCTTTCATCTCTCTCTCCCTCTTTCTCTCTCTCTTATTCTCTCTCTCTCTCTCTATCTCTATTTATAATAAAGAACAAAACAATCACTTACATCGATGTAATTCTTTTGAACGCTCTCATCAAAGCCCAATTGACATCGTCTCTTGACTCCAAAGAATCAATGCCAAAAATCTCCTACAAAACAAAAGAAAAGAGAAATTCAAAAACCCTAATCCTAAAACCCTAACCCTAAAACATGTATATGTGTGTATTGTGTATGTATATGTGATGTGTGTGTATGTGTATGTGCATGTATGCATGTGTGTGTATAGATATGTGAGTGTGTATTAATATGTGTGTGTGTATGTAATATGCATGTGTGTATGTATGTATGTGTGTGTGTACATGCATGTGTGTGTATGTATGTATGCATATGCATGTGTGTATGCACATATGTGTGTGTATACATATGTGAGTGTGTATGTAATATGCATGTGTGTATGTATGTATGTGTGTGTGTACATGCATATGTGTGTGTATGTATGTATGCATATGCATGTGTATGCACATATGTGTGTGTATACATATGTGAGTGTGTATTTATATGTGTCTGTGTATGTAATATGCATGTGTGTATGCATGTATGTATGTGTGTGTACATGCAAATATGTGTGTATGTATCTCTCTCTTTCTTTCATCTCTCTCTCTCTATCTCACTCTATATCAATCGAAAACAAAACAATCACTTACATCGATGTAATTGTTTGGAGCGTTGTCGTCAAAGTCCACTTAATGTTTTCCTTCGTCGAATTCCAAAGAATTGATGCCAAAAATCTCCTGCAAAACAAAAGAAAAGAGAAATTTATAAACCCTAAGCCTAAAACACTAACCCTAAAACATGTATATGTGTGTATGTGTGTATGTATATGTGATGTGTGTGTATGTGTATGTGCATGTATGCATGTGTGTGTATACATATGTGAGTGTGTATACATATGTGAGTGTGTATATACATATGTGTGTGTATGTAATATGCATGTGTGTATGTATGTATGCATATGCATGTGTGTATGTATACATGTGTGTGTGTACATGTGTGTATGTATATGTGTGTATACATGTATGTATGTATGTGAGTATGAGAATGAATATGTTTGTGTATGTATATGCATGTGTGAATCTAATATGCATGTTTGTATGTAATATGCATGTATGTATGTATATATGTGTTTCTTGTTGGAGATAGACGTCTGCGGAAGCACGCAAACAGCACAAGGAAGAAGAAGAAGCTTGGAGCACAACACACAAGACTGAATGTATTACTAGAGAATGTACAAACATAAGTAGCCCATTAGGGAAATAGGCGTATATACAAGCCGGGGGAAAAAAACCTCCTAAAGAGGGAAAAAAGTGCCCCGGCGGTCCTAGAGTGTTCACACACATCACTACCTAAATATATCAACAAATCCCCCCTGGGAGTGATGCGGTGAACAAGGAGCTGGAACTCATGTATAAGGAAGTGCCAAGCTATGTGGAAATCACTCCACAAAAGGAAGTAAGCCCAAAGCTTTGCGGAAAGCTTCAAACTTCTCCCTAGGCAGAGCCTTCGTGAAAAGGTCTGCAATGTTCTCCTGCGTGGGCACATATGCCAAGCTGATCTCCCCAGCAGAGAACCTCTCCCTGACATAGTGATAATGCACCTCAATGTGCTTAGTGCGAGCATGAAACACAGGGTTCCTCGCAACTGCCAATGCGCTCTGACTGTCAGTGAAGATGGTGGTGGCAGAAGACTAGCCAACACCCAAATCAGCCATAAGGCGTCTGAGCCACACACACTCAACAATCGCTGTGAAAGCTGCCCTATACTCAGCCTCACAACTGGAAGTGGCCATAGTAGGCTGCTTCTTGCTCAACCAAGATATACATGAGCTACCAAGCATGAAGCAAAAACCACTGGTGGACACACGAGTGTCATAGCAACCAGCCCAATCTGAGTCAAAAAAAGCATGCAAATCTGGCGGTAGTGATCCCCCCTTGGGATAAAACAACCCAAGTAGCCGAGTACCACTCAAGTAGCGAAAGATGCGCTTAACCACTTTCCAATGCATGACTCCTGGGCAATGCATAAACCTGCTCATCTGTGAGACAGCAAACTGAATATCTGGCCGAGTAATGCATAAGTAAATCAAGCATCCAACAGCCTGCTGATAGAGAACAACATCAAATGCATCTCCAGCATCATGAAGACTCAATCGTAAACCTGTCTCCATAGGAGTGGCAATAGGCTTACAGTCTTCAAGGCCAAAACGCTGCAATAATGTGTCAATATATTTCGTTTGACACAAAGCCATTCCACCATCAACGTGCATAAACTGAATGCCCAAATAGTGATGCAAATGCCCCAAATCAGACATCTCGAATGAGGCATGCAAATCAGCCTTAAAATCAGCAATATGTGTCTCAATAGGACCAATGAGCAGCATGTCATCAACATAGACAACAATGATCAGAAGCACATCATTAGCACGTTTAACATATAAGGTGCTTTCAGTTGGACTGTTCTCAAAACCATGTGCAATCAGATAGGCATGTATCTTCTCATACCAAGCACGTGGTGCTTGCTTTAAACCATATAATGCCTTCTTTAACCTGCAAACCTGGTTTTCATGCCCTTTCTGCACAAATCCACGGGGCTGAAAAACATACACTTCTTCATGCAAGTCACCATTCAGAAATGTTGTTTTAATGTCCAACTGATGTACATTCCAACCATGATGGGCTTCAAGTGCACAAATTCTCCGAACAGTAGTCATACGGCATGTAGGTGCAAAGGTCTCATCAAAATCAATGCCTCTTTCCTGTGCATAACCCTTTGCAACAAGCCTAGCCTTATACCTGTCAACTGTACCATCAGGTTTACGCTTCAGCTTGTATACCCACTTAGTGCCAATGGCCTTCTTGCCAGGAGGCAAGTCACATAAAGACCATGTATCATTCTTCATTATAGCATCATATTCAAATTGCATAGCAGCCATCCAATTTTCTGAATTTTGTGCTTCATCAAAAGAAACAGGCTCATTCTCATCATAGAGACTAGATGCAGCCATAGCATAGCAATCTGATGCAAAGGAGGCACTATGAGAGCCTGAACGAGTACGATATGACAAAGGTGCATCTAATTTGTTGTCACGCAAAGTCTGCACCAGCCATTTTGGCATAGTTTTTGCCTGCTCAATATCAGCTGTCTCATCAACAAGTGCATCATGTAAATCTGCATCAGAAATGGAATGATCTGCATCATCATATGAAACCTGCAAAGGTTAAGAAGTTGCCTCATTAGGACCAGCACTAGCCTGTCCACCTGTAAAAAGAGGCATCAAAGTATCATACATGTCTTTGGAGCTAACAGACATGAAAGCAATAACTGAATATCATCTTCCACAAAGACAACATCACGGCTAACCAGAATGCGTTTAGTCTGTGGATGATACAGACAATAGCCTTTACTTTCAGAACTATACCCAACAAAAATACATTTTACTGCCTTATCATCTAATTTTCTGCGATGTTGTTCAGGCACTAATGCATATGCCAAACAACCAAAAACACGTAGATGAGCAACAGATGGCTTGCGGTCATGCCAAGCCTCATATGGAGTGATAGACGTCAGTGCTTTAGTGGGACACCTGTTCAGTACATATGCTGCACACATGATAGCCGCAAGCCAGAAACTATGTGGTAAAGCCTGACTTTTGACCATGCACCTCGCCATCTCCATGAGTGACATGTTCTTTCGTTCAGCAACTCCATTCTGTTGAGGTGTATACGACACTATACACTGGTGTTTTATCCCACGTTCAGCCAGAAATGCATTAAAATTTGAAGACATATATTCCCCCCCTCGATCAGAACGGAGGGTGCCCATTTTACATGCTGATAGATTTTCAGCCAAAACCAAAAACTGTTTGAAGCACATGAACACTTCGGACTTTGCTTTGAGTGGATATACCCATGCATGCCTGGAAAAATCATCAATGAAAGTCACGAAGTAAAGGTAATTTCCAAAAGAGGGTGTCTGCATAGCACCACAGACATCACTATGTACAAGCTGCAATTTCTGCATAGCCCGAAATGAACCATCTTTTGGAAAGGAAGAACGCTGCATTTTGCCCAAAATACAGCCTTCACAAACATGTTTTCCTGGTGCCTCAAGTTTGGGCAAAGAGGACACCATTTCAGATTTCTGCAGGCGTAACAAACTAGCAAAATTCAGATGACCAAAGCGTGCATGCCAAAGCTTTGCATCTGACATAGCCTGAGAATCATGAACTACACATGCCGAATCATTCACAGATCTTTCATAGTCTATGAGCTTATACAGCCCACGACATAAAATGCAGAAGCAATAATCACATCGCCATTTGAGAGATCATGGACTGTACACCTGTCATCAACGAATTTCACAACCAATCCAATCTTGGCTAATGCAAAAACTGATAATAGGTTCTTTTTGATCCCTGGCACAAATAAAGCATCTGACAAAGTGAAAGAACTACCATCAGCAGTAGTCAGAATGATCTTACCAACTCCCATAACAGGATAAGAGGAGTTATTGGCGCATGTGACAGTATTCCCTGTAGGGGCAGGCTCGAGTGAAGAGAAGAAACTGCGCTGCGAGGTAATATGTTTGGTTGCCCCACTGTCAAAGTACCAAACATCTGAGTCTACTGCAGACATGCACTGATCATGAGAAGATGGGTCAAAACTGCAGACAACAGTAAACGCCCATTCTTCTTCCTCCACAAGATTTGCAGACTCTGTTTTTGGTGTAGAGGCCTCTGCAACAACCATTCCAGCCTCTTTCTTCTTTGCCTCTTTAGCAGCCAGTTTTGGACAATTCTTTATAATATGATCATTTCCTTTACAGTACTTGCAGAACAATTTCTGCTTTTCTGATTTCTTCTCATCTTTATCCTGGTTCTTCGATTGTGCAGCATTTGCAGATTTCTGCTTACTAGTAGAAGGGCTCCATTTTCCTTTGCCCTTCTGACTAGCCAGGAAAGCTTGATCTGCAACACGCATAATGGACCTGTTCTGCCTGGACTGATCTTCCTGCAATAGAACAGAGACTAATTCCTCAAATGACAAGGCATTCAGATTGCCTTTCATCATCAACCAAAGAGTAGAGGCAAAACTCTGATATGAATCAGGAAGACCATTCAGAACGGTCTGCACAAGTGAGCTATCTGGTATAACCTCATCAACAGAAATCAATTGTTCCTTCAGGTCTTTGATCTTTGTAAGAAAACTGTCCATAGAATCACCTTCATTCATGTGCTCACTCTCCAACTGTTTTCGGAGGTAAGCAACACGAGCCTCATTCCTAGCCTGGTACAAAGTGGTAAGTGTATCCCAAGCATCCTTTGCTGTTCTGCAAGAGCGAATGTGAAGAATAATGGCACGTTTGACAGACAAAGCTATCAATGCATGTGCCTGGGCATCTCTGCCATCCCAACGAATCTGCTCTGCAGTAGGTGCAACAGAAACAGCAGCACGAACAGGAATCTGCGGAATATCATCTTCGACACCATCTTCATCAGCTCCAACACCTGTATTTGCAGTACCTGTCATTACAGGTGTAACAGGACGTCTTTCAACACCCTGCACAATGTTCCATAATCCTTTTGCAACCAGTACATGTCGCATCATATAAGCCCATAATGGGTAGTTGGTACCATCCAACTTATCCTCAACAGCCAACATACGGAATACATCACTGCTTTCAGTCATGGCTGGTGACTAAAATACCTTGATGCAGAAAATTGACTGTATCTCAAAAAGTTGAACGGAACTGCCCAGACGAGTTCTGCTAGACCTGTAGCAGACTTTGAGACGCTTAAACTGGCGAACAGAAACTGGTATATACCTTTAGCACAAAAAGACAAAATAGCCTGCACAAGCGCTACGATAGTGCGTTCGGAGGCCGAAATGAGCTCAGAGCGCGATTTCGGCACCACAGAGCGATCTGTTTTGATCTCGGAAACACCCTGAGTATGCTCACCAAATTTCATGCGAGTCTGAGATTGCAAACGGAGGAGTGTTGACGGCGCCCTAGAAGAAGCGACGACCTGCTCTGATACCAATTGTTGGACATAGACGTCTGCGGAAGCACGCAAACAGCACAAGGAAGAAGAAGAAGCTTGGAGCACAACACACAAGACTGAATGTATTACTAGAGAATGTACAAAGATAAGTAGCCCATTAGGGCAATAGGCGTATATACAAGCCGGGGGAAAAAAACCTCCTAAAGAGGGAAAAAAGTGCCCCGGTGGTCCTAGAGTGTTCACACACATCACTACCTAAATATATCAACATTTCTCTTTCTCTTTCTCTTTCATCTCTCTCTCTTTCTTTCTCTCTCTCTCTCTTTATGTTTCTCTAGATCTCTCTCTTTCTTTCATCTCTCTCTCTCTCTATCTCACTCTATATCAATCGAAAACAAAACAATCACTTACATCGATGTAATTGTTTGGAGCGTTGTCATCAAGGTCCACTTAATGTTGCCCTTTGTCGAATCCCAAAGATTTGATGCCAAAAAGCTCCTGCAAAACAAAAGAGAAGAGAAATTAGAAAAGGGAAAACACAAAGAAAGAGAAAGGGTGCTACAGTATGTGCAATTCTTACCAAAATTTCAGATCTAGAGAAATAGAGATGTAGAGAAAGAGAGAGAGAGAGAGAGAGAGAGAGAGAGAGAGAAAGAGAGAGAGAGAGAGAGAGAAAGAGAGAGAAAGAGAGAGATGTGTGTACACAATAGGTTCAGAATGTAGTTCGCACGCGCAAATTCGACAGTAGCAAACTTTGGTTCAAAATGCAAGCAGATGTCGAATTTTTGCTCTCGGGCCCGGTTAAAAGTTGCCTCGGTATAAGCGTCGGTATGAGCGTCGGTATAAGTGTCGGTAACTTATAGTAAAGTACCGACGCCTATATCGACGCCGTGTATACCGACGATTAAATGACCGTCGGTATTGCATCCGTGGTTTTTCAAGCATTTTCAACGATCATACCGATGCCGAGGGGTGACCATCGGTATGGGCAACGTCGGTATGCCCCTCATATGTTGTAGTGTTTCATAACTAAAGAAAGAGGGAGGAGGAAGAGTTTCCTCTGTCTTACACAATCGGGAAGCTAGGCAGGGCATCGAAACTCCAGGCAGCATGGGCACCAGCTCTATGTACACCTTAAAAATGAGATAGATGGCCGGATGATGGAGGTCTTTGGATGCTAAAATAAACCTTTTTTATGTTTGAAGAGTACCTCAGCAACTGCTCCAAGGGAAGTTGTATTCTCCAAACCTATTGCTGATGAACTTCATGCATGGGTGGCAATAAGGTGGAGAGAAATTACTAAGCCACGAGGAATTACTTGTTGATATATTTAGATAGTGATGTGTGTGAACACATCAGGACCACTGGGGCACTTTTTTCCCTCCTTAGGAGGTTTTTTCCCCCCCTGCTTGTATATACACCTATAGCCCTAATGGGTTACTTATCTTTGTACATTCTAGTGGTAATTCATTCAGTATTGTGTGTTGTGCTCCAAGCTTCTTCTTCTTTCTTGTGCTATTCACGTGCTTCTATAGACGTCTAGCTCCAACAATTGGTATCAGAGCAGGCTGTCGCTTCATCTAGGGTATCATCGACACCCTTCCAATCGTAGTCTCAAAATCGCACGAAATTGTGATCTGAGCTCGTTTCGGCCTCTGAACGCACTATCGCAGTGCTTGAGTAGGCTAGTTTATCTTTTTGTGCCAAAGATATATACATGTTTTGGTTCGCTAGTATAAGCATCTCAAAGTCTATACAGGTCTAACAGAACTTGTTTGGGTAGTTCTACTCAACTTTTTCAGATACAGTCATTTTTTTGCATCAAGGTATTTTGGTCAGTGGCCATGGCTGAAAGTAGAGATGTATTTCGTATGCTGGCTATTGAGGATAAGTTGTATGGTACGAATTACCCATTGTGGGCTTATATGATGCATCATGTATTCGTTGCAAAAGGACTATGGAAGATTGTGCAACACAGGTACTACAAAGGGTATTGAAAGATGTCTGTTACACCTACGAATACAGGTACTGCAAATATAGGTACTAAAGCTGATGCAGATGGCATTGAAGATGGTGATATTCTGCAAATTCATGTTCGTGCTACGGTTTCTACTGCACCTACTGCATAGCAAATTTGTTGGGATGGCAAAGATGCTCAAGCACATGCATTGATAGCCTTGTCTATCAAATGTGCCATAATCCCTCACATTCTCTCTTGTAGAATAGCTAAGGATGCTTCGATACACTTACCACATTGTACCAGGCTAGGAACGAGGCTCATGTTGCTTACCTCCGAAAATAGTTGGAGAGTGAGCACATGAATGAAGGTTATTCTATGGATAGTTTTCTAACAAAGATCAAGGATTTGAAGGAATAATTGATTTTTGTTGATGAAGTCCTTCCTGACAGTTCACTTGTGCACACTGTTCTGAATGTTCTTCCCAACTCATATCAAAGTTTTGCTTCTACTCTTTGTTTGATGATGAAAGGCAATCCAAATGCCTTAACATTTGAAAAGTTAGTTTTTGTTCTATTGCAGGAAGATCAATCCAAGAAGAACAGGTCTATTATGTGTGTTGCAGATTAAGCTTTCCTAGCTAGTCAGAAGGGCAAAGGAAAATGGAGCTCTTCTGCTAGTGAGCAGAAATCTGCTAATTCTGCACAATCGAAGAAGGGAGACAAAGATGAGAAGA
Organism: Ceratopteris richardii; assembly: GCA_020310875.1. NCBI lineage: Eukaryota > Viridiplantae > Streptophyta > Polypodiopsida > Polypodiales > Pteridaceae > Ceratopteris > Ceratopteris richardii. The sequence goes on from CM035422.1 coordinate 77,228,257, forward strand.
AATTAGCGAAACAGAAATTGTTTTGCAAATACTGTAAAGTGAATGATCATGTCATTAAGAGTTGTCCAAAACTGGCTCCTAAAGAGGCAAAGAAGAAAGAGGCCGGAATGGTTGTTGCAGAGGCCTCTACACCGAAAACAGAGTCTGCTAATCTTGTGTAGGTTATAGAATGGGTGTTTACTATTGTTTGCAGTTTTGACCTGTCTTCTCATGAGCAGTGCATGTCTGTAGTAGACTCAGATGTTTGGTACTTTGATAGAGGGGCGACTAAACATATTACCTCGCAGCAAAGTTTCTTCTCTTCACTCGAGCCTGCCCCTACAGGGAATACTGTTGCATGCACTAACAACTCCTCTTATCCTGTTATGGGAGTTGGTAAGATCATTTTGACTACTCCTCATGGTAGTTCTTTTACATTTTCAGATGCTTTATTTGTGCCAGGGATCAAGAAGAATCTGTTATCAGTTTTGGCCTTAGCCTAGATTGGTTTGGTTGTGAAATTTGTTGATGATAGATGTATAGTTCATGATCTGTCAAATGGCAACATGATTATTGCTTCTGGCATTTTATCTCGTCGGATGTATAAGCTCATAGATTATGAAAAATTTGTGAATGATTCAACATGTGCAGTACATGATTCTCAGGCTATGTCAAATGCAAAGCTTTGGCATGCACGATTTGGTCATCTAAATTTTGCTAGTTTGTTATGCCTGTGGGAATCTGAAATGGTGTCCTCTTTGCCCAAACTTGAGGCACCTGATAAACATGTATGTGAAGGCTGTATTTTGGGCAAAATTAATTGTTCCTCATTCCCAAAACATGGTTATGTTCGAGATACATAGAAATTGTAGCTTGTTCACAGTGATGTATGTGGTCCTATGTAGACACCCTCTTTTGGAAACTATCTTTACGTCGTGACTTTCATTGATGATTTTTGTAGGCATGCATGGGTATATCCATTGAGAGCAAAGTTCGAAGTGTTTATGTGATCCAAACAGTTTTTGGTTTTGGTTGAAAATCTATCAGCATGCAAAATGGGCACCCTCCATTCTAATCGAGGGGGGGAATATATGTCTTCAGATTCTAATGCATTTTTGGCTGAACGTGGGATAAAACACTAGCGTAGAGTATTGTATACACCTCTACAGAATAGAGTTGTTGAATGGAAGAACAAATCACTCATGGAGATGGCGAGGTGTATGGTCAAGAGTTAGGCTTTACCACATGGTTTTTGGCTTGAGGCTTTCACATGTGCAACATATGTACTTAACACGTGTCCCACTAAAGCACTACAATATATCACTCCATATGGGGCTTGGCATGGTCACAAGCCATCTATTGCTCATCTGTGTGTTTTTGGTTGTCTGGCATATGCATTAGTGCCTAAACAACATCGTAGGAAATTGGATGATAAAGAAGTAAAATGTATTTTTGTTGGGTACAGTTCTAAAAGCAAAGGCTATCGTCTGTATCATCCATAGACTAAATGCATTTTGGTTAGTCGTGATGTTGTTTTTGTGGAAGACGCTATTGAGCCTTTACTTTCATGTATGAAGTAGACATCTGTTAGCTCCACTTTGCTACCTCTTTTTAGAGGTGGACAGTCTAGTGTTGGACTTAATGAGGCAACTTCTCAGCCATTGCAGGTTTCATGTGATGATGCAGATCATTCCATTTCTGATACAAATTTGCATGATGCACTTGTTGATGAGAGAGTTAATATTGAGGAGGCAAAAACCATACCAAAATGGCTAGTGTAGACTTTGCATGATAGAAAATTAGATGCACCTCTGTCATACCGTACTCATTCAGGCTCTCATAGTGCTTCTTTTGCATCAGATTGCTATGTTGTGGGTGCATCTAGTCTCTGTGATGAGACTGAACCTGTTTTGTTTGAGGAAGCACAAAATTCTGAACATTGGATGGCTGCAATCCAATCTGAATATGATGCTATCATGAAGAATGGTACCTGGTCTTTATGTGAATTTCCTCCTAGCAAGAAGGCCATTGGCACTAAGTGGGTATACAAGTTGAGGCTTTAACCTAATGGAACATTTGATAGGTATAAGGCTAGGCTTGTTGCAAAGGGTTCAGCACACAAAAGAGGCATTGATTTTCATGAAACCTTTGCACCTACATGCCAAATGACTATTGTTCATAGCATCTCTGCATTTGAAGCTCATCATGATTGGAATGTACATCTTTTGGACATTAAAACAAAATTTTTGAATGATGATTTGCATGAACAAGTGTATTTTTTTTGCCCCGTGGCTTGTGCAAAAAGGGCATGAAAACCAGGTGTGCATGTTAAAGAAGGTATTATATGGTTTAAAGCAAACACCATGTGCTTGGTATGAAAAGATACATGCCTATCTGATTGCACATGGTTTTAAGAACAATCCAACTAAAAAGCACCTTATATGTTGAGCATGCTAATGATGTGCTTCTGATCATTGTTGTGTATGTTGATGACATGCTGCTCATTGGTCCTCATGAGAAGCATATTGATGATTTCAAGGCTGATTTGCATGCCTCATTTGAGATGTTTGATTTGGGGAATTTTCATCATTATTTGGGCTTTCAGTTTATGCATGTTGATGGTGGAATGGATTCGTGTCAAACAAAATATATTGATATATTATTGCAGGATTTTGGCCTTGAAGTCCTTAAAACTATTGCCACTCCTATGGAGACACGTTTACAATTGAGTCAGCATGATGCTGGAGATGCATTTGATGGTGTTCTCTATCAGCAAGTTGTTGCATGCTTGATTTACTTATGCATTACTCGGCCAGATATTCAATTTACTGTCTCACAGATAAGCAGGTTTATGCATTGCCCAGGTGTCAAGCATTGGTAGGCAGTTAAGTGCATCTTTCGCTACTTGAGTGGTACTCGGCTACTTGGGTTGTTTTATCCCAAGGGGGGATCACTACCGTCAGATTTGCATGCTCTTTCTGACAGCGATTGGGCCGGTTGCTATGACACTCATGTGTCCATTAGTGGTTTTTGCTTCGTGCTTGGTAGCTCATGCATATCTTGGCTGAGCAAGAAGCAGCTTACTGTGGCCACTTCTAGTTGTGAGGCTCAGTATAGGGTTGCTTTCATAATGACTGTTGAGTGTGTGTGGCTCAGATGCCTTATGGATGATTTGGGTGTTGGCCAGTCTTCTGCCACTACCATCTTCACTGATAGTCAGAGCGCATTGGCAGTTGCAAGGAACCCTTTGTTACATGCTCCCACTAAGCACATTGAGGTACATTATCATTATGTCAGAGAGAGGTTCTCTATTGGAGAGATCAGCGTGGCATATGTGCCCATGCAAGAGAACATTGCAGACCTTTCCACGAAGGCTCTGCCTAAGGAGAAGTTTGAAGCTTTCCACAAAGCTTTGGGGTTACTTCCTTTTGTGGATTGATTCCACATAGCTTGACACTTCCTTATACATGAGTGCTAGATCCTTGTTCACCACATCACTCCCAGGGGGATTTTTTGATATATTTAGGTAGTGATGTGTGTTGATATATTTAGGTAGTGATCTGTGTGAACACACTAGGATAGCCGGGGCACTTTTTTCCCTCTTTAGGAGGTTTTTTTCTTGAACTTGTACATATGCCTATTGCCCTAATGGGCTAGTTATCTTTGTACATTCTTTAGTAATACATTCAATATTGTGTGTTGTTCTCCAAGCTTCTTCTTCTTCCTTGTGTTGTTCGTGTGCTTTCATAGACGTGTAACTCCAACAATTGGTATCAAAGCAGGTCGCCGCTTCATCTAGGGCATCGTTGACACTCCTTCGGTTGCAGTCTAAGAATCACACGAATTTTGGTGAGCATACTAAGGGTGTTTTAAAGATCAAAACACCTTGACTACGTAGTGCCAAAATCGCGATTTGAGCTTGTTTTGGCCTCTGAATGCACTATCGTAGTGCTTGTGCAGGTTATTTTGTCCTTTTGTGCCAAAGGTATATACCAAGTTCAGTTCGCCAGTATAAGCGTCTCAAAGTCTGCTACAGGTTTAGCATAATTTTTTTGGGCAGTTTTCTTCAACTTTTTGAGATACAATCAATTTTCTGCATCAAGGTATTTTAGTCACCGGCCATGGCTAAAAGTAGTAATGTATTCCATATGTTGGCTGTTGAGGACAAGTTGGATGGTACCAATTACCCGTTATGGGCTTATATTATGCAACATGTATTGGTTGCATAATGTTGTGAAACAACAAAACTACTACCTAGCAAAACCACCTCACTAAGAGAGAGTACATATCCACCCAACCAACTCCACCCATATATATACCTCAAGGCCAAGGGGGGAAATGTGAGGAGACCTTGCCAAGTTTCCTCTCCACATGGATGCTAATCCAAGGCCTTCTAACCTTGGAAATCACATGGAATCACATGGCTCTCACATGGATTCTATAAGAACTTCTCCCAAGCTTGTACGTACAAGTCTCAAGGCTTGAGAGGTCTCCCTAAGGGTTAAATGACATACCCTTAGGAAATATCAATCCTAAGGGTAAAAACCCTTCAATTGGGAGTAAATAAATCCAAATAACTCAAGGGTTGAAACCACACTCTTGGAGAAACTTTCCCAAGGGTTCTCCCAATAGAATCCAAGGGTTCTCCAAGTGGTTTTGGACCCTCAAAACCCATGTTTTTGGCCACTTTAACCCATCGTTATACAACATTCTTCCCCCCTTTAACATTTTCGTCCTTGAAAATGTGTGTAGGTATATTATGTGGAGTATTCCCCCGTGCACCATGATATAAACTCTGAGCATGGTCATCTCTCTCTTTAGATTCATTTCTAGTAATCAGTTAAGGGCTAATCCCTACCTTATTCTGAAAAAGAAATGAATCAAAATCCCTGCCCAAATCACTTTCTCTTAGTCCACTTGAATGTACATGCATGCCTTGTACCTATGGACTGGTGAAAAGGGCGGACTTCTTTGGTGGTCTTTTTTTCTTTTGGCACTTTCTCAAACCTTGAGCTCCATAAAATAATATATTTCAGTACACTTTGTACTTCCCTAGAAATTTATAATTTTAGGAGTCTATGGTAGAGATCCTATCTCTATCTTGAAAGGGCCAAAAACTAGATTCATCTTTCACTTTCCACAGAAAGGAGAGGAATGTTCTGAACTTAACTTATTCTTTTATAGTTCTTTTTCAAATACAAATATACTTTATTTGTATTTTCTAGGACTTAACTAAAGATATGAACTTAACAAAGTGGGTCTAGTGAGTCCCTGCCAAAACATGCTCAATAAAATGAGGAGAAATACTATCTTTTCATTCATTGGCAACTTAGGTGTACTTATTTCAATCATCGAGGTTTTCTTGAAACATAAAGTTCAAGTATTCCGAATGAAAATATACCCATTTTGAAGGTTCATGTCTACAAGTGGATCCCTATCTTGATCATCTTTGATTTTCCCTAGATTAATTCTCCAACTAGAGTTTAATCCTTTTGGAAGATTTGACATTCAAGACTTAGATCCAAAGATGACTTTAGGAATTGGAATTATTTGGGTCTCTACCTTGTTCTTTGTTAGCTGGTTCTTTCCAACAAGAATCAGTAGTAACTATCTTGAACTTATTATGGTTCATACTCGAGATAGTTATGTATACTAACCTCAAAGGTCACCAAAGCTTTGCAAAGAGAAAGAGAACTTTCTTAACCAATTCCTTCAAATCCTCAAAATAATTGAGGAATAATGCTTTATCAATCCATCAAGATACCCTCTAGATTTTCTATTGGATGGGGTTGAGATTATTGAAGTTTTACAGCTTTAGTTCCAAGGACTTGCAAGAAAGATACCCGTTTCTAGGCATCATATCTTAGATCTTGCTAAAAACATTCTTAAATCACTTGTTCTTACCAAAGATTCAAAAGAAGATCTTTTACAGATCATTCTTTCATTCAAGGCTATTATACTTAAATAGGCTTGATTTACCTTTGGAGTTTAACTTCGTAAACTCCCAAAATTCTTTTCCCTCTTATTTATCCAAATTTAATGTTTCACATAAAATTTGGCTATGCATTTTATTAAGAAAAATGCATCTTCTTAAGAGGATAAAGGATAGCCTTTTCTAGGGTAAATGTCATGTTCATTCTATTTACCCTTTTGTTCATACAGCTAGGCGTATTAAATTGGTTCAAGGAGGTACATTTCCTACACCTCATAATGAACCTAAGACCTTAATTGAAATGGTGTCATCTTTAAGGCTTACCTTGATGTTTTCTATCGGATCTTGAGCCTATTTTCTCTCTGGCCATTAGAGAAAAATACTCAATGGGAGTTAGTTCCCACTGTCCCATACTAGTGAGTTCTTTCTCCAATCCGTAGAACCACATCCTTAATGTTTCCACCTATTTTGCCCTTATCTTTTCAATGCTCTCTGATCATTTACCATAATCATACATTCCATTTTGGAACTCATTGTCATCATTTTCATGAGAGCAAAGACTAAGGTTTCTAAATCTACTACCAATTAATTCAAATGTCTTTAGGTTGACCTTTGAACGTTACTTGGTATCAAACTATAAAAGAGTTTTATCTTTTTGACCAATGGAGGCCTCTTGGATTATCCAACCATAAAAGGTTTGATATAATTGACCAAGTTAGGTCACTTGGCTTTTTCAAAATTCCTCTAAAAAACTTAATAGGAGATAAGATCGAGTCTTTTCTCCTTTAGATCCCTTTTTCAATGATATTTACCCATGGGATTTTCTTGGGATCTTCAACTCATACCTTTATGAGTTGATATCCTTGCTTAAGTCTTCAACATCATGTTGATGTTCTTCAAACCACTATTCTTCTCTTAGGGATCAACAATTATATGTCACCCTTTTGACTTAAGCAAGTTGCCATGCCTATTGATCCAAACTTTGGATCCATCTTTATCCATTCTCAAATACCCTAGTTTGAATATGCTTCAAGTCTTTGGCTAGCTAACCTTAGTTTACTTGCCAAATTGGAATTCTTTAATGAAATCCCTCCTTACCTATTTGGTTCTTATTTTGTTTGAGATTTCACTCAAACACACTTAGGTACTTGGACATCCAATGTACTCCTTAACTTTCATGAACGAGTTAAGGAATATCTTTTGCTTAGAAGTATCATATTGATGATACCTTTCTTCCCCCCCTTTTAGGAGTTTTCGTCCTCGAAAACTGTAGGAAATTGATGTTCTTTTAATTTCCTATCCAAATGGGAGGTTCATTTATGCTAAATCCTTCACTGAAAAAGCTCTCCAATATCCTTGAGCTTAAGCTTCCATTATCCTTAAGTTCAGTGTCCCATACCATTGAACCCACTTAAGTGACATTGTAAACCTAGGTGTCCCATACCATCCGATTTACAATCCCACCTTAGTGTAGACAACTTTAGCTCTTACTCAAGGATTAAACTCCATTCATTTTAGTCTTATCAAATATAATCAAAATCTTTGTAAGTTACATTCTTATAGAGTCTTGATTTGTTCTTTGAAAAGACTTTGAGCTTTCATTGAACTATTTCCTTGATTAGATGCAATCAAAGGTATCTTTGTTTATGTCATTTGATAATAGAGCTAGTATTCTCATACTAGATATTATCTATTGACATAAGTAGGCATCTATATCAAAGGCTATAGTCAATCATAAGCTTTGTCAAATGGTTACCTTTTCCACCATCTTGATAAATTGTTTCTTACTCATAGAGCACATTTTGGAGTAGAGTTCTTAAGAGTTTCTTTCAACGCTTTAATCTTCCTCTTCTCTAGATATGCTTAATGAGTTACAACTCTTCTTTCTTGAAGCAATTTTTTTCAAAGCTTCAAATGGATCCTTCCTCTTGTCAATGAAGGAAGAAGCTTATTGGGGAAGAAATGAACGCTTAAAAGGGTAAAATGGTTCAACCATTTTTTTCCTAATATGTCATTTGAGGACATTCTCTTCCCCTTTTTAGTGTGATCATTGTCCTCAATGTTTAGATGTTGAAGTTCCTCTGAACTTCTTAACATCGTTCACAATGAAAAATTTATCCCATGTATGTAGGGTCTCATATAAGCTTCTAGTTTCTCCTTTGGATTTTTCAATCCAAATTCTTATTACTACCATTTATGGTTTAATAAGAAGAGAAACTTGTTGGATTTGAAGCTTCAATGCTTGGCCTTGCTGATCAGGCATGCCATGGGTATTATGGAACTTAGGGGTCCATAAGTAGGATTCAAAGTTTAAAGTTCCTCTTCCTAAGTTAAATTTTGTTGGCTTTTGAATTAAGCCAACAGATAAAAGGCATAAAAGTTAATGGGCATAATGTCAGCACACCATTAAACTTTTATGCTTTTGACTTCATTCGAAGAAGTCATTTTTCTATCTTAAACCTTAAACTTTCAATACTTAATTTTTCTCTCATGTCCCATTAACCCATGCATATGTGATTCAATCCATGCATCATAGTGTATACCAAAAACATTCTCATCTTTTCTTGAAGATGTTGAGCATGCATAAGGTCCAAAAATTGAACCCCTCTTTAAAGCATGCATGGAATTCACATATAGAACTCCATTCAATGCATGAATTCAGGCTTGTGTTTTCCATTCATGTTCATACCATGCTATGACGGGAATTCCATTTCCATTCTTTGACAACCTTCATGTGGTGACTCCATTATGTGCTAATGAGAAACCTTTTTCTATTCAATAATGCCTTCAATGCATATTTTTCAAATGAATCATTCTATGCATCATTCGATGAGCATTAGCAATTCACCTACTTTATTTGAAATTCATTGCTCTAGCATGGTTACATAAATGAGAAAAGTGAGCAATAATACTTATCTCCATTAAAGCTACGTCCTTCCTTTGACCCTTGTATGGTAAGGCTCTATTGGGATAGTTCATAGTTGAGGTTACAAGCTTTGGCCATCATGACATCCCAACCTCTAGTATCCTTCATTTGAAATATATTGGTTTGTGGCCGGGCAAGTTCGAACCCTGCAACTAATGTCTCTCCAGACTACAATTCGCACAGTGTAACCGTGAGATTTTCAAGTTGGGCTCTTTCCGGTTCGCTTGCCGCTACTAGGGAAATTCTTGTTAGTTTCTTTTCCTCCGCTTAATGATATGCTTAAACTCAAAATTTAACCTTACTAAAAATTTGAAGGTTCCCACATGTATGCTAACACATATATGAAATGGATATATAGTTGCTGCATCACAATGCATATTAGTGTACAAATCCTATGATATTTATTTTCATGCTTCCAGAGAAATAAATTCCATCCTTTCTCTTCATACTTAGAATGCATGCAATCTTTTGCTTGCATTTCTCATACATATATGCTAATGCAACTATATGCAAAGCGAATAACTTAAATCGAAAGGTACTGAGCTCCAAACTTGAAAGTCATGAGGAAAAGTATATAAAATGAATAGAGTACTTCCCCATATTTTTTTTTCGATGCTCCTCATAGAACCCTATGCTTGAAAAGAATGGATCTCAAAGCATTGCTCATGAGTCGAGGGCCACCATTTACACCTCTTTAATCCTCTATGTCGAGGGCCACCATTTACACCTCTTTAATCCTCTATGTCGAGGGCCACCATTTACACCTCGTTGAGTCTAAGAAAGAAAACTCACACAGAGAGCGGCAGAAGGAATGAAAATGCCCATCGAATGGCTCAGAGGCGATGCCATAATCCCCTAGATGAGGGGAGCTCCAAAATTTTTGTCTGTAAAAGTAAAATAAGTGAGATCTAGTTTGCAACACCAGCGCGATCTCCACTGTGCGCTCTCTCTCTCTTGTGGACGTGAATGAGCATGCGGATGCTGCTCCTCCGTCACGTGAATTGATTGACTGACTTCATTCACTGCTTCCATAGAAGGCAGTTCACGTGAAATAAGAGAGAGCTCGCGAAAAAATCTTTTTCTCTGAGTAAAGCGAATTCTTACGATTCTTGGAGTTCGAGAAAGGAGAAACTTCTCGCAAAAATACGAGAAAGAGATTCTATATACGCATCAATTAACGAGTGGAGTTCTAGCCTAGCTATGAGATACCAATGTTGTGAAACAACAAAACTACTATCTAACAAAACCACCTCACTAAGAGAGAGTACATATCCACCCAACTAACTCCACCCATGTATATGCCTCAAGGCCAAGGGGGGAAATGTGAGGAGAGCTTGGCAAGTGTCCTCTCCACATGGATGCTAATCCAAGGCCTTCTAACCTTAGAAATCACATGGAATCACATGGCTCTCACATGGATTTTAAAAGAACTTCTCCCAAGCTTGTACGTACAAGTCTCAAGGCAAGGCGGTCTCCCTAAGGGTTAAATAACATACCCTTAGGAAATATCAATCCTAAGGGTCAAAACCCTTCAATTGGAAGTAAATAAATCCAAATAACTCAAGGGTTGAAACCACACTCTTGGAGACACTTTCCCAAGGGTTCTCCCAATAGAATCCAAGGGTTCTCCAAGTGGTTTTGGACCCTCAAAACCCATGTTTTTGGCCACTTTAACCCATCATTATACAACACATAAGGACTGTGGAATATTGTGTAGGGTGTTGAAAGACGTCTTGTTACACCTGCAAATACATGTACTACAAATACTGGTGTTGGAGCTGATGGAGATGGCGTCGAAGATGATGATATTCTGTAGATTCCTGTTTGTGCTGCGGTTTCTGTTGTACCTACTATAGAGGAGATTCGTTGGGATGGCAGAGATGCTCAAGCACATGCATTGATAACTTTGTCTGTCAAACGTGCCATTATTCCTCACATTCGCTCTTGCAAAACAACTAAGGATGCTTGGGATACACTTACCACATTGTACCAAGCTAGGAATGAGGCTCGTGTTACTTACCTCAGAAAATAGTTGGAGGGTGAGCACATGAATGAAGGTGATTCTATGGATAGTTTTCTAACAAAGATCAAAGAGTTGAAGGAATAGATGATTTCTGTTGATGAAGTTATACCAAATAGCTCACTTGTGCAGACTGTTTTGAATGGTCTTCCTAATTCATATCAGAGTTTTGCTTCTACTCTTCGGTTGATGATGAAAGGCAATCCAAATGCCTTATCATTTGAGGAGTTAGTCTTTGTTCTATTGTAGGTGATCAATCAAGGCAGAACATGTCCATTATGCATGTTGCACATCAAGCTTTCCTAGCTAGTGAGAAGGGCAAAGGAAAATGGAGCTCTTCAACTAGTAAGCAAAAATTTGCTAATTCTGGACGTTAGAAGAAGGAAGACAAAGATGAAAAGAAATTAGAAAAACTGAAATTGTTTTGCAAATACTGTAAAGTGAATGATCATGTCATCAAGAGTTGTCCAAAACTGGCTTCTAAAGAGGCAAAGAAGAAAGAGGCTGGAATGGTTGTTGCAAAGGCCTCTATACCGAAAACAGATTCTGCTAATCTTGTGCAAGATGACTGTTTGCAGTTTTGACCCGTCTTCTCATGAGCACTGCATGTCTATAGTAGACTCAGATATTTTGTACTTTGATAGAGTCAGGCTATGTCAGATAAAAAGCTTTGGCATGCATGCTTTGGTCATATGAACTGTGCTAGTTTGCTACACCTGTAGAAATATAAAATAGTGTCCTCTTTGCCCATTTGAGGCACCCGGTAAACATGTATGTGAAGGCTGTATTTTGGGCAAAATGCAGCGTTCCTCATTTCCAAAAGATGGTTTAGTTCGAGCTACTTAGAAATTGTAGCTTGTTCATAACGATGTCTGTGGTCCTATGCAGACGCCCTCTTTTGGAATTATCTTTACTTCATGGCTTTCATTGATGATTTTTCCAGGCATGCATGGGTATATCCACTCAAAGCAAAGTCCGAAGTGTTTATGTGCTTCAAATAGTTTTTTGGTTTTGGCTGAAAATTGTTAGCTTGTAAACTGGGCACCCTCCGTTCTGATCGAGGGGGGCAATATATGTCTTGTGATTTTAATGCATTTTTGGTTGAACGTGGGATAAAACACCAGTGTACAGTGCCATGTACACCTCAAGAGAATGGCGTTGCTCAACGGAAGAACAGGTCACTCATGGAGATGGCGAGGTGTATGGTCATGAGTCAGGCCTTACCACATAGTTTCTGGCTTGAGGCTATTAGGTGTAAAACATATGTACTTAACAAGTGTCCCACTAAAGCACTGCAGTCTATCACTCCATATGAGGCTTGGCATGATCGCAAGCCGTATATTGCTCATCTGTGTGTTTTTGGTTGTTTGGCATATGCATTAGTGCCTGAACAACATCACAAAAGATTAGATGATAAAGCAGTAAAATGTATTTTTGTTGGGTACATTTCTGAAAGTAAAGGCTATCGTCTGTATCATCTATAGACTAAACACATTCTGGTGTTTTTTTTTTTGGAAGATGCTATTCAGCCATTGCTTTCATGTACTAAGGAGACATCTATTAGCTCCAAAGACATGTATGATACTTTGCATCCTCTTTTCACACGTGGACAGTCTAGTGTTGGTCCTAATGAGGCAACTTCTCATCCTTTGCAGGTTTCATGTGATGATGCAGACCATTCCATTTCTGATGCAGAATTACATGACACACTTGTTGATGAGAGTTGATATTGAGCAAGCAAAAACTATGCCAAAATGGCTGGAGTAGATTTGTGTGACAACAAATTAGATGCACCTCTGTCATATCGTACTCGATCAAGCTCTCATAGTGTGTCTTTTGCATCAAATTGCTATGCTGTGGCTGCTTCTAGTCTCTGTGATGAGATTGAACCTGTTTCATTTGATGAAGCTTAAAATTTTGAACATTGGATGGCTGCAATGCAATCTGAATATGATGCTCTAATGAAGAATGTTACTTGTTCTTTATGTGACTTGCCCCCTGGCAAGAAGGCCATTGGCACAAAGTGGGTAGATAAGTTGAAGCGTAAAACCTGATGGAACAGTAGACAGGTATAAAGCTAGGCTTGTTACAAAGGGTTATGCGTAGGAAAGAGGCATTGATTTTGATGAGACTTTGCACCTACTTGCCAAATGACTATTGTTTGTAGCATCTGTGCACTTGCAGCTCATCATGGTTGGAATGTACGTCAGTTGGATATCAAAACAACATTTCTCAATGGTGACTCGCATGAAGAAGTGTATGTTTTTCAGCCCCGTGGCTTTGTGCAGAAAGGGCATGAGAACCAGGTGTGTAGGTTAAAGAAGGCATTATATGGTTTAAAGCAAGCACCACGTGCTTGGTATGAAAAGATACATGCCTATCTGATTGCACATGGTTTTGAGAACAGTCCAACTAAAAGCACCTTATATGTTAAGCATGATAATGATGTACTTCTAATCATTGTGGTTTATATTGATGACATGCTCACTGGTCCTCATGAGAGGCATATTGCTGATTTTAAGGCTGATTTGCATGCCTCATTTGAGATGTCTGATTTGGGGCATTTGCATCACTATCTGGGCATTCAGTTTATGCACGTTGATGGTGGAATGGATTTGTGTCAAATGAAATATATTGACACATTATTACAATGTTTTGGCCTTGAAGATTTTAAACCTATTGCCACTCCTATGGAGACAGGTTTACAACTGAGTCTTCATGATGCTAGAGATGCATTTGATGTTGTTCTTTATCAGCAGGCTATTGGATGCTTGATTTACTTATGCATTACTCGGCCAGATATTCAATTTGCTGTCTCACAGATGAGCAGGTTTATGCATTGCCCTAGGAGTCAAGCATTGGCAGGCAGTTAAGCGCATCTTTTGCTACTTGAGCGGTACCCTGCTACTTGGTTTGTTTTATCCCAAGGGGGGATCACTACCGCGAGATTTGCATGCTAAATCTAACTCTGATTGGGCTAGTTGCTATGACACTCGTGTGTCCACTAGTGGTTTTTGCTTCATGCTTGGTAGCTCATGCATATCTTCGCTAAGCAAGAAGCAGCCTACTATGGCCACTTCCAATTGTGAGGCTGAGTATAGGGCAGTTTTCACATGACTATTGAGTGTGTGTGGCTTAGACTCCTTATGGCTGATTTGGTTGTTGGTCAGTCTTTTGCTACCAGCATCTTCACTGATAGTTAGAGTGCATTTGCAGTTGCGATGAACCTTGTGTTCCATGCTCACACTAGGCATATTGAGGTGCATTATCATTATGTCAGGGAGAGGTTCTGTGTTGGATAGATCAGCTTGGCATATGTGGCCATGCAAGAGAACATTGCAGACCTTTTCACGAAGGCTCTACCTAGGGAGAAGTTTGAAGCTTTCCGCAAAGCTTTGGGCTTGCTTCCTTTTGTGGATTGATTCCACATAGCTTGGCACTTCCTTATACATGAGTGCTAGATCCTTGTTCACCACATCACTCCTAGGGGGGATTTGTTGATATATTTAGAGCTCATTGGCAGTTGCAAGGAACCATGTGTTCCATGCTCGAAGTAAGAACATTGAAGTGCATTATCATTGTGTCAAGGAGAGGTTCTCTACTCGTAGATTAGCTTGGCATATGTGCCCACGCAGGAGAAGATTGCAGACCCTTTTATGAAGGCTTTGCCTAGGGAGAAGTTTGAAGCTTACCGCAAAGTTTTAGGCTTACTTCCTTTTGTGGATTGATTCCACATAGCTTGGCACTTCCTTACACATGAGTGCCAGCTCCTTGTTCACCACATCACTCCTAGGGGGATTTGTTGATATATTTGTTCACCACGTCACTCCATCACTAGGATTACCGAGGCACTTTTTCCCTCTTTAGGAGGTTTTTTTTCCCTCGGCTTGTATATACGCCTATTGCCCTAATGGGCTACTTATCTTTGTACATTCTCTAGTAATACATTCTGTATTGTATGTTGTTCTCCAAACTTCTTCTTCTTCCTAGTGTTGTTCACGTGCTTCCGTAGACGTCTAACTCCAACAATGTGTGTGAACACATTAGGACCATCGGAGCACTTTTTTCCCTCTTTAGGAGGTTTCTTTCCCCTGGCTTGTATATACGCCTATAGCCCTAATGGGTTACTTACCTTTGTACATTCTAGTGGTAATTCATTTTCCTCTTTTTATAGGTGGACAGTCTAGTGTTGGTCCTAATGAGGAAACTTCTCAGCCTTTGTAGGTTTCATGTGATGATGTAGATAATTCCATTTCTAATGTAGATTTACATGATGCACTTGTTGATGAGAAAGCTGATATTGAGGAGGCAAAAACTATGCCAAAATGGCTGGTGCAGACTTTGCATGTCAGCAAATTAGATGCACTTCTGTCATATCGTACTCAGTCAAGCTCTCATAGTGCCTCTTTTGCATGATATTTCTATGCTTTGGCTGCCTCTAGTCTCTGTGATGAGACTAAACCTGTTTCATTTGATGTAGCACAAAATTCTGAACATTGGATGGCTGCAATGCAATCTGAATATGATGCTATCATGAAAAATGGTACCTGGTCTTTATGTGACTTGCCTTCTGGCAAGAAGGACATTAGCACTAATTGGGTATACAAGTTGAAGTGTAAACCTGATGGAATTCTTGAGAGGTATAAAGCTAGGCTAGTTGCAAAGGGTCATGCATAGGAAAGAGGCATTGATTTTGATGAAGCCTTTGCTCCTACTTGTTTAATGACTACTATTCGTAGCATCTGTGCACTTGCAGCTCATCATGGTTGGAATGTACATCAGTTGGACATTGAAACAACATTTCCAAATGGTGACTTCCATGAAGAAGTGTATGTTTTTCGCCCCGTGGCTTTGTGCAGAAAGGGAATGAAAACCAGGTGTGTAGGTTAAAGAAGGGATTATATGGTTTAAAGCAAGCACCATGTGCTTGGTATGAAAAGATACATGCCTATCTCATTGCACATGGTTTTGAGAACAGTCCAACTGAAATCACCTTATATGTTAAGCGTGCTAATGATGTGCTTCTGATCGTTGTGGTGTATGTTGATGACATGCTGCTCACTGGTCCTCATGACATGCATATTGCTGATTTTAAGGCTGATTTGTATGCCTCATTTGAGATGTCTGATTTGGGGCATTTGCATCACTATTTGGGCATTCAGTTTACGCAAGTTGATGGTGGAATGGCTTTGTGTCAAACAAAATATATTGACACATTATGGCAGCTTTTTGACCTTGAAGAACGTAAGCCTATTACCACTCCTATGGAGACAGGTTTACAATTGAGTCTTCATGATGCTGGAGATGCGTTTGATGTTGTTCTCTATCAGTAGGCTGTTGGATGCTTGATTTACTTATGCATTACGCGACTAGATATTCAGTTTGTTATCTCACATATGAGCGGGTTTATGCATTGCCCAAGTGTCAAGCATTGGCAGGCCGTTAAGCGCATCTTTCGCTACTTGAATGGTACCTGACTACTTGGATTGTTTATCCCAAGGGGGGATCACAACCGCTAGATTTGCATGCTTTTTCTGACAGTGATTGGGCTTGTTGCTATGACACTCGTGTGTCCACTAGTGGCTTTTGCTTCATGCTTGGTAGCTCATGTATATCTTGGTTACACAAGAAGTAGCCTACTATGGCCACTTCTAGTTGTGAGGCTGAGTATAGGGCGCTTTCACAACAACTATTGAGTGTGTGTGGCTCAGATGCCTTATGCCTCATTTGGGTGTTGGTTAGTCTTCTGCCACCACCATCTTCAATGAGAGTTAGAGCGCATTGGCAGTTGCAAGGAACCATGTGTTCCATGCTTGAAGTAAGCACATTGAAGTGCATTATCATTGTGTCAAGGAGAGGTTCTCTACTTGGAGATTAGCTTGGCATATGTGCCCACGCAGGAGACGATTGCAGACCTTTTTATGAAGGCTCTACCTAGGGAGAAGTTTGAAGCTTACCGCAAAGCTTTAGGCTTACTTCCTTTTGTGGATTGATTCCACATAGCTTGGCACTTCCTTATACATGAGTGCCAGCGCCTTGTTCATCGCATCACTCCTAGGGGGGGTTTGTTAATATATTTAGGTAATGATGTGTGTGAACACTCTAGGATTGCTAAGGCACTTTTTTTTCTCTTTAGGAGGTTTTTTTTCCCCAGATTGTATATACACCTATAGCCCTAGCATGCTACTTATCTTTGTACATTCTAGTGGTAATACGTTCAACATTCTGTGTTGTGCTCCAAGCTTCTTCTTCTTCCTTGTGCTGTCCGCATGCTTCCGCATATGTCTAACTCCAACAACTTGTGTTTTATCGTGAAATTGTTTAAATCCCTAGTAGGATTAAGGACTTAAAAGGGAAGAATGTTATAAATTTAGTCTATGATCTAAGTGTCTAACCGATTCAGAAAGATCTTCGAACATTGATCGGTCACTTAACTGTTTTTCCAAAGATCTTGAGACTAGACTTATGTATAGGTTCTTATGATATCTAAGATAAGGAAACCACCTAGCTTAGTGGATACATCTTAAGGAGGTCAAGGAGGAGGTTTTGAGTTCAAAATCTGCAAGTAGTAGGGTTTTGCTTCAAGATCTTCATGAGCGAAAGCATTGTGGACCATTATTTCTAGCTGGCACTTTTTCAGATAAAGGGTGGTGAAGAGTCAATCCACAAAAGAGTGGTATGGATAGATTCTAAAAAGGATGGTTCTCAATTGATACTTCTTTTCCAACAGGGTGGTTCTCAAGTAAAATTGCTTTTGAAAAGAGTGGCTTAGAACCAAAGTGATTGAGTCCTCCATAGCTATATATACAAGGCGAGTTTGGTTGTAGATCATACATTCATTAGGAGCTAGCTAAGTGGAATCTCTTTTGCATTGGTATCAGAGCTTTCATGGTGATCTTGGCTTGGGCATCGTCATCTTGGAAACATGCTTTGCTATTTTGGTGCTTAGGGACAATCGTATCCAATTGGTTTTTCTTCCATCATACCCTATGATTCTCTTGCTTGACTTAAGTAATGTTGGAGTTAGACATATATGGAAGCATGTGAACAGCACAAGGAAGAAGAAGCATCTTGGAGCACAACACACAAAGCAAAGTATCATACATGTCTTTTGAGCTAACAGATGTCTCCTTAGTACATGAAAGCAATGGCTGAATAAGATCTTCCACAAAAACAACATTTTGGCTAACCAGAATGCGTTTAGTCTGTGGATGATACAGATGATAGCCTTTACTTTTAGAACTCTGCCCAACAAAAATACATCTTATTGCTTTATCATCCAATTTTCTACGATGTTGTTCAGGCACTAATGCATATTCGAGACAACCAAAAAGACACAGATGAGCAACAGATGGCTTGCGACCATGCCAAGCCCCATATGGAGTGATGGACTGTTGCACTTTAGTGGGACATCTGTTCAGTACATATGCTGCACAGATAACAACCTCAAGCCAAAAACTATGTGGTAAATGTTGGAGAAACAATAACTAATTGGACATATATTTGAAGGTCAAAGCTTTAGAAGAAAACCACATGCCTATATGAAGGGACAAATTCACAAGTGTATTATATTTGTAAAGTTAGTTCACTTTAGTTCTAGAAGTTTTTAAAAAGTCACGAGATTGAGAAAAACTATATAAGTTAGTTTGTATCAATTGACATGGGGAGGAAGAGAGAGTTAGAGAAAAAGAGAATGAAGTGAATGGTAGCTCAGAGAGTGAGTTAGAACTCATTTTGTATGACTGAGAATCGTCGGACTTCTCTGCATGAGAAAGCACCTATCCATTTCAGAGTTTTCATGGTTATGGAAAAAGTTGATTAAACTTCTATGTATAAGCCTTCCTTCTTCATCTCTAGATTTTGTCTTTTGTGTAATAATTTTAAAAGTTGAAGTTTTGCAAGCAAGTTGATGCCTGGCATCGAATCTATGCTGATAAGTCATATTTTCATTTATCTATTTCATTCAGTGTTGAAGTGTTTGCAAATCATGACCTTGTTGGAGCAACTCGATGCCTGGCATTGATTTCTAGTTGATAAGTGATGTTTGATATGTGCATGAAATCATATATTGTTTTGGCATCTGAAAGGTTGAGATGTTATCCGGGAAGTCGATGCCTGGCATCGAATCCCTACTGAAAAGTGGCTAAAAACATCTTAAGTCGATGCCCGACATCGAATTCTCGTTGCAAGTCAATGCTAGGTATCAAATTTCGATTTTTAGATAGGTGCTCTTACTATAACAAGTAAAATTTTCAATTTTGGCAGTTAGACATTGTCATCTTGTGAAGGCCATAACTTGAGTTCTAGAGATCCATTTCTTCCAAATAATAGCTTGTTGGAAAGCGGTACTCTTCTAATTTTAGTCATCAAAAAATTAGAGAAATAATATTTTTTCTAGGAGAAATAAGCAAAAGAGTGAAGGGATGTCATTTTAGTGACCAGAAATTTCTGAAGAAGTAAAGTTCTTGGTTTTGGCTATCATTTCTCAAAGTTTGGAGTGGTAATGAGTTAATGGTGACCATAGAGGTTGTCTAGTGTCACATTAATTCATTTCTTGTGATGTTTCATAGATCAACAAGTGGTATCAAAGCAAAAAGGTCTTAGAGAGCAAAAGGCGACAAATGTACGAAAAGCTTTTGAAAAGTTTTCATTAAAGTTTGAAAGCTGAAGCATTCAAAGGCACAAGCCATCAGAAGGTTACTTCAAAGGTATCTTCATACACAAAGAACTTCAAAAGGTATTATCCTTTATCCTTTAAACTCAAAAGGTTGCAGCAAAAGGAAAGGAGTATGGCAGATCATATCTCCATTGACAAACTGGACAGAGATAATTACCCCGCATGGGTAATGAGAATGGAAGCTTTACTTATGAGTAAGGATCTCATGGTGTACATAACAGGTGAAGAAGAGAAACCAGTATTTGAAGATGAAAGCCAGCTAAATAAAGAAGAACTGGATGCTTTAAAGCATTGGCAGAAGAAGGATGCAAGTGCAAAAGCTTACATCTACAATACAATCTCATATCATTTGCTACCACACATCAAAGGATTGGAATCAGCTAAAGATATATGGAATGCATTGGAGTATCATTTCCAAAGTACTACCAAAGCAAGGAAAGCAAGTCTATGGTCAGAGTTTACAACATTCAAGAAGAAGCCAATTCAAAGTATTAGTGAGTATGTCACTAAGATGAAGGATCTAGCAGATAGTATTGGATCCATAGATGAAGATGTTGAAGATCACATACTGATTGCTCAATTGCTTGCAGGTTTGAGAGGAGATGATAGGTGGAAACGTTTTGTCTTATCAATAGAACTTTCTTTGAATCATTTTGTTCCATATTTGAATCAATTGCTTGGTTTGATGCTAACATTTGAGCAAGATAGAAGACAAATGGAGATAAAGGACAAAGTTCTGCAATGTTTGTGAAGAATAAGAAGAAAGGAGATAAAGGTAAAGCAAAGTATGAAGAGGAATCGAGTTCTCAAGTTTATTATGCTAGAGGTGAAGGCACAGGCAGAGGAAGAGCAAGAGGCTTTGGAAGAGGAAGAGGTAATCAAAATAACAACAAGAAGGCTTGCTGGATCTGTGGATTGAGCAATCATTTGGCTCATGACTTTGGCATAATCAACAAGCATCAAACCAGAATCAAAACAATAATAGCGGA
The DNA here is from genome assembly GCA_020310875.1 of Ceratopteris richardii. NCBI lineage: Eukaryota > Viridiplantae > Streptophyta > Polypodiopsida > Polypodiales > Pteridaceae > Ceratopteris > Ceratopteris richardii. The sequence continues at coordinate 77,248,780 of CM035422.1, forward strand.
GGCCGAGGTGGAAGATATGAAAGTTACTCTCAGAGAGGTAGACAAAGTCAAAGAGGAGGCTATGGTAGAGGTGGAGGAAGAAGTTGGGGACAGTGTCAATCCTACAACACCACCTACTCCAACTATGCAAATTAAATGACAAACAGAATGAAAGTTATACATCATTGATGATGAATTTAATTAGCATATCAGATAAAGAAGATCTAAAGGTATTTTACATTGACTCTGGATGTTCTAATCATTTGTCAAGAAATATAGAATTGATGTCAAAATTGGAAAAAGGTATTTCTAGTCACACAATTCAAACAGGTGATAATACAAGACATAGTGTACATTCAATTGGAAAAGTGAAATGCAAGAGTGGAGCAGATTTGCTAATCAATGTTTTGTATGTTCCCACAATACCTAAAAATTTGATTAGTGTGGGATAGATAGTTGAAAAAGGTTTTCAAGTCAGGTTTACAAATGAAGGAATATTTGTTGAATATTGAGAGAATGGATATAATCAGATTGTTTGTGGTAAGAAAGAAGGTAGACTCTTTACTTTAAGAGTACAAGGGAACATTGGTCAAGCTTTTCTCACACATGGTGAAGGAGTGATTATAGAACTTGGTCTCTGGCATAAGAGATTAGGTCATTTCAATGAAAGAGGAATTAAAGCTATGGTTGTAAATCAGTCTGTTCTAGGATTACCAAATGTGCATAGTCAACATATGGTTTATAAATGTGAGGCATGTCAGATGGGTAAATCACATAGGTACCATTTGAGAAGCAAGGATTCAAACATGATGGAGTACTAGAGCTTATTCATACAGATGTATGGGGACCAACAAAAGAAGGATCTATCAGTGGCTCAAGGTATTATGTTCTTTTCATTGATGATGCTATAAGATGGATAACTTTGTATGTTTTGAAGGAAAGATAAGAAGTGTTTGGAGCCTTCAAGCATTTTCATGCATATGCAGAGAGATTCACAGATCAAAAGCTTAAGAGATTGAGGTCTGATGGAGGGGGATAATACTTCTCCCAAGAGTTCAATGATTATCTTTGGAATGGAGGTATTAAGAGAGAAATAACCTGCAGGTATACACCACAACAAAATGGTGTAGCAGAAAGAAGAAATAGGACTTTGGTTGAGTTTGCTAGAGCTATGCTGAAGGAGAAGAATTGTCCAAATTATCTTTGGGCTAAGGCTGTAAATACAACTACATATCTTGTGAATAGATTACCATGTGCAACTCTAAATGGAATGACTCCATATGAAGTTTGGTGGGGTAAGAAACCAACACTAGATCATTGTAAAGTGTTTGGATCAATTGCATATGCTTATGTGCCATCACAACTTAGACATAAACTTGAACCAAAGGCAGAAAAATATGTGTTCATTGGTTATGATGAAAAGCAGATGGGCTACAGGCTGTGGAATCCTCTAACCAAACAATTTCTTGTTTCTAGAGATGTTACATTTGATGAAGAGAAAAGTTGGTATGCAGATCAAAGTCATACAACTAAAGAATTTGAAGAAGAGGTAAGAAGATGTGAGAAAGGAAAATCAAGTGTGCAGGTAAATGAAGATGAAGACTATATGCAAGCAAATACATCCAAAAGTGGATTAACGAGAAGAAATGAAGAAGATCCTATATTTGATGAAGAGATGTATCAAGACACTTATGAAGAATGTGAACCAAGAAGGTCAAGCAGGAGTAGAAGGCAGCCAGAAAGGTATTCTTATGATACTTCTTACATAACTCAGAAGAACTATGCATATATGGTCAAAGATGATGAAGAACCTCAGAACTATGATGAAGCAAAAGGTAAGAAGCAATGGGAAGAAACAATGAAGGAAGAATTCAATGCACTGGAGGAGAACAAGTCTTGGGAGCTTGTTATTAAACCAAATAGTAGGAAAGTAATTGGAAATAAATGGGTTTATAAAGTGAAGAAGCTTACAGATGGAAGTATAGCCAGATATAAAGCTAGACTGGTGGTGAAAGGCTATGCCCAAACCTATGGCATAGATTATGATGAGACATTCAGTCCTGTAGCTAAGATGTCAACTATAAGGACAATCATTGCTATTGCAACTTCAAAAGGATGGACTCTAAGTCAATTGGATATAAAGAATGCATTCTTGAATGGATACATATCAAATGAGGTATACATGGAACAACTTCAAGGGTTTATAGATTCCAAGTATCCAAATTTTGTTTACAAATTGAGAAGAGCACTTTATGGATTGAAGCAGGCTCCAAGAGCATGGAACTATAGACTGGTGAAGTATCTCAATGATCTTGGATATCAAAGTTCAAAAGCAGATCCAAGTCTACTCATCAAAAGAACATAGGAAAGTACAATCTACATTTGTATTTATGTAGATGACATTATAATCACAGGTACTTCAGATGAAGGAATCAAGGAGGTAAAGAGATTACTTGAGAAAGAGTTCAAGATTAGTGATCTAGGAAAGTTATCATACTTTCTTGGAATGAAAGTCACCTATACAGATCATGGTATATATGTATCTCAAGAAAGGTATCTTTTGAATCTATTGAAGAAGTTTGATATGGAAAGTTGCAGAGAAGCTTCAACTCCACTTGAAGTTAATCACAAGCTCAATAAATATGATGGTGCAAAATACAAAGATATGAGGAAGTATCAATCTCTTGTGGGTAGTTTGATTTATGCTACACTAACAAGACCTGATCTTAGTTATGTAGTGGGAGTTCTATCACAATTCATGCATTGTCCAAAGGATCCACATTGGATTGTAGGTCAAAGAGTTTTCAGATATACCAAAGGAACTATAAAGGAAGGATTATATTATCCTTTTACTTCAAATTTGAATTTGAGAGCCTATAGTGACTCAGATTGGGCAGGTAATCAAGATGACAGGAGATCAACACATGGATACATGATATATATTGGTGATAAGCTTGTAAGTTGGTGTTCAAAGAAACAACATACAATAGCATTATCCTCAACCAAAGTTGAGTACAAAGGACTTGTGGAAGCAGCTAAGGAGGTCATATGGATGCAAACATTATTCAAAATCTTGGGCATTGATCAAGGTATACCTACAACACATGAAGATAATATGAATTCACTTTATCTTGCAGCAAATCCAGTATTTCATGTAAGAACAAAACATATAGAGATACATTATCATTTCCTGAGAGAAAAGGTAATGGAGAAAGAAATTGAAGTGGAGTACATTTCTACAAAGGATTAGATAGCAGATATAATGACAAAGAGCTTGGATGGTGTGAAGACCAGCAGATTCAAAAGCATGGCAGGAGTAAAAGAAAAGAAGATGATATGAAGAAACAAAGAATGTCAATTAGTGATTGAGGGGGAGCTATTAGAGAAACAATCACTAATTGGACGTATATTTGAAGGTCAAAGCTTTAGAAGAAAACCACATGCCTATGTGAAGGGACAAATTTACAAGTGTATTATGTTTGTAAAGTTAGTTCACTTTAATTCTAGAACTTTTTTAAAAGTCACGAGATTGAGAAAAACTATATAAGTTAGTTTGTATCAACTGACGGGGGGAGGAAGAGAGAGTTAGAGAAAGGGAGAATGAAGTGAACGGTAGCTGAGAGAGTGAGTTAGAACTCAATTGTTTTGGCATCTGAAAGGTTTCCATTTTTAGATAGGCGCTCTTACTATAACAAGTAAAACTTCCAATTATGGTGGTTAGACATGGTCATCTTGTGAAGGACATAACTTGAGTTCTAGAGATCCATTTCTTGCAAATAATAGCTTGTTGGAAAGCTATACTCTTCTAATTTTATCCATCAAAAGATATTGGAGAAATAATATTTTTGCTAGGAGAAATAAGTAAAAGAGTGAAGGTATGTCATTTTAGTGACTAGAAATTTCTGAAGAAGTAAAGTTCTTGGTTTTGGCTATCATTTCTCAAAGTTTGGAGTGGCAATGAGTTAATGGTGACCATAGAGGTTCTCTAGTGTCACATTAATTTATTTCTTGGGATGTTTCACACATCAACGGTAAAGCCTGACTCTTGACTATACACCTCACCATCTCCATGAGTGACCTATTCTTTTGTTCAGCAACTCCATTTTGTTGAGGTGTATACGACACTCTACATTGATGTTTTATCCCACGTTCAGCCAGAAGTGCATTAAAGTCAGAAGACATATATTCCCCCCCTCGATCAGAATGCATTGTGCCCATTTTACATGCTGACAGATTTTCAGCCAAAACTAGAAACTGTTTGAAGCACATAAACACTTCAGACTTTTCCTTCAATGTATATACCCATGCATGCCTGGAAAAATCATCAATGAAAGTCATGAAGTAAAGATAGTTCCCAAAAGAAGATGTCTACATAGAACCATAAACATCACTATGTACAAGCTGCAATTTTTGAGTAGCCCAAACTAAACCATCTTTTGGAAAGGAAGAATGCTGCATTTTGCCCAAAATACAGCCTTCACATACATGTTTACCGGGTTCCTCAAGTTTGGGCAAAGAGGACACCATTTCAGACTTCTGCAAGCGTAGCAAACTAGCAAAATTCGGATGACCAAAGCATGCATGCCAAAGTTTTGCATCTGACATAGCTTGAGAATCATGTATTGCACATGCCAAATCATTTATAGATCTTTCATAGTCTATGAGCTTACCCATGACATAAAATGCCAGAAGCAATAATGACGTCGCCATTTGACAAATCATGAACTGTACATCTGTCATAAAAAAATTTCACAACCAAGCCAATCTTGGCCAATGCAAAAATTGATAACAGATTTTCCTTGATCCCTCGCACAAACAAAGCATCTAACAAAGTGAAAGAACTACCATCAACAGTAGTCAAAATGATCTTACCAACTCCCATAATAGGATAGGAGGAGTTGTTGGTGCATGCGACAGTATTACCTGTAGGAGCAGGCTCGAGTGAAGAGAAGAAACTTTGCTGCGAGGTAATATGTTTTGTCGCCCCACTATCAAAGTACCAAACATTTGAGTCTACTGCAGACATGCACTGCTCATGAGAAGATGGGTCAAAACTGCAAACAGTAGTAAACGCCTGTTCTGCCTAGAATGGTCTTCCTGCAACAGAACAGAGACTAACTCCTCAAATGAAAAGGCATTTGGATTGCCTTTCATCATCAAATGAAGAGTAGAAGCAAAACTCTGATATGAGTTAGGAAGACCAATCATAACGGTCTACACAAGTGAGCTATCTGGTATAACTTCATCAACAGAAATCAAATATTCCTTCAAATCCTTGATCTTTGTGAGAAAACTATCCATAGAATCACCTTCATTCATGTGCTCACTCTCCAATTGTTTTTGGAGGTAAGCAACACGAGCCTCATTCCTAGCCTAGTACAATGTGATAAGTGTATCCCAAGCATCCTTAGCTGTTCTTCAAGAGGAAATGTGAGGAATAATGGCACATTTGACAGACAAAGCTATCAATGCATGTGCTTGAGCATGTCTGCCATCCCAACAAATTTGCTCTATAGTAGGTGCAGCAGAAATAGCAACACAAACATGAATCTGCAGAATATCATCATCTTCGACACCATCTCCATCAGCTCCAACACTTGTATTTGTAGAACTTGTATTCCCAGGTGTAATAGGACATCTTTCAATACCCTGCACAATATTCCATAGTCCTTTTGTGACCAATACATGATGCATCATATAAGCTCATAATGGGTAGTTGGTACCATCCAACTTATCCTCAACAATCAACATACGGAATACATCACCGCTTTGAGCCATGGCTGGTGACTAAAATACCTTGCTGCAAGAAATTCACTATATCTCAAAAAGTTGAATAGAACTGAGTAGAGAAATTCTACTAAACATGTAGTAGACTTCGAGACGCTTATACTGGCGAACCGAAACTGGTATATACCTTTGGCACAAAAAGACAAAATAGCCTACATTACCATTGCAATAGTGCATTTGGAGGCCAAAACGAGCTCAGATTGCGATTTTGGCACGACATAGTGAAGCGGTTTTGATCTCTTAAACACCTTGAGTATGCTTACCAAATTTCGTGCGATTCTGAGACTGCAATCGGAGAGGTGTAGAAAACTTCCTAGATGAAGCGGTGACCTTCTCTGATACCAATTGTTGGAGTTAGATGTCTACAAAAGTACGTGAACAACACAAGGAAGAAGAAGAAGCTTGGAGCACAACACACAATGATGAATGTATTCACACTAGAATGTACAAAGATAAGTAGTTGTTAGGGCTATAAGCGTATATACAAGACAAGGGAAAAGAACCTCCTAAAGAGGGAAAAAAGTGCCCCAGTGGTCCTAGAGTGTTCACACACATCACCACCTAAATATATCAACACAAGTTCTTGTATGCTGCTTGTTGAAGATCTCTTTGACAACTTAAAGGGAGATAAAGTCTTTTGGAAGATTGATTCACTCTAGGGTTATCATTTAGATCATAATAAAAGAAGATGATATTTCCAAGATGACTTATGTGCAGAGTACACATACATGTTTATGATGAGGTTCGCTAACAAGAATCCATAAGTATAAATGATAAAATATCTAAAGTTCCAAAATTGTGAGATACATTAGATATCTTTACAATGATTACATCCTTAATTGTTATAAGGAATAGATGGACACTGATCAAATTTAGAACAAGCCATTACCAAACATAAAACAAAAAAAAAACCAAAAAGAAAACATGATGAAGCTTTGCTTACTCTAATAAACTCTACGCATCCAATATGGGATAATTAAACAAACCAAGAAGAAAGACATGATACTATCCAAGAGCTAAAGGTATCTACAAGGTTTCAAGGTTAAATATATGAAGGAAGTCTGACGAGTCTATTTGAATATCAAGTTCAAGATGCTTCCCTAAGTGATGGCACCAAACAAGACTTGTTGAATGATTTGATGTCAATTGATAGTGATAAATCTTTTCAAAAGCTGATGGCACCAAACAAGACTTGGTGAATGATTTAATGTCGATTGATAGTGGTGAATGTTTTCAAAAGCATGACTCAAATACAACATATGACCTAGTGACTCATTTGTTGGAGGATTCCTCTCCTATCCGCAGTGGAAAGTGTAGAAGATCTTCTCAGGATCAATACTTTTACCTACAGCTGAACCTTGGAATGAAAATTGGTATCAATTGAAGAAGATAGTGGACTTGAGACTTTGGTCGCTCAAACTAGACACCAATAGATTTCAAATGAGCTATGAAACACTCAATTTGGAGTAGTTTTGGTTTGGCAACTCTTTGTCTCAAGACAGGCTGCCCCTCCACTCAGTTAAGCTGAAAACTAGACTTCACTAAAAGCTAAATAACTCACAGAACAGGACGAATTTGACAAAACTCTTTAAAATGGAGGAAGTGCACAAGATAAGATTTATAAGGAATATTTAAAGTCTGCAAATGGTTACATACATTGAGAGATATTTCTCTTGCCATCAAGCTATCCAGAAATTGGTGAGTGGCTGGACATAGTATATGAGATTGAAGAAAAGCAAATGACTAAAACCAAATGAACTACCTACAAGGGGACTTCAGCACCTTCTTCATCTGTTCTTGAGTTTCCTCCTTTGCCTCTTTTGTATCCAAATGACCATGAGCTCTCATGATGAATTTGAGAGCCCTTCTCCATAACACCTCCACTACTTTGAGCAGCCACTCTTCTCTTCCGGTTCAGTCTTTGGATTTGATTCTCTTTTGATTGATTCTCTTTTAGCCTCCACTACTTGCTGAAGTAAATGCTTCCATTTTTCATTTTTATATTTTCCTTCTATCTGAAGAAAAATCCCTTTTGCAAAATATATACGACCTTGCTTCTTTATTTTTTGACACTCCCTCTCAAGCTCACATGTGAGCTTGCCCCTTCAACCATATCCTGCAAATTGATTTCATCCTTGAACCTCTTTAGTTTAGAAGCATCTAAGGACTTTACAAACATGTCTACAACATGTTATAGTTCTAATAAACTTTATATCCACATGCTTGCTCAAAACTTTTTCTCGAACATAATGATAATACTCCTTGGGAGTTAAATTATGCACTCCAGCTATTGTGCAATTGTTCATCAAATAAATAGCTGTAATAGCTTCTTCAGCCCAATAGTTTAGTGGAACCTTCATCTCGTTGAGCATGCATCTTGCAACTTCTGTGATATAACTATTTTTCCTTTCAGCAATTCCATTTTGCTGAGGCGTGTATCTACATGTACATTTTTGTTTGATGCCATTTTCATAAAGAAACTCTAAAAATTCTTTGGAGAAATATTCTCCTCCTCCATCGGATCTCAAAATCTTTATGTACCCTTGTTTCCTTTTCAACCTGTGCTTTAAATCTCTTGAACATAGAGAACACATCTGATTTTTGTTTTATGCAGAACATCCATACTTTTCTTGAATGATCATCAATAAAAGTGAAAAAATATCTATTACCAGCCATCGATGGTTGTTGTGATGGTCCCCATACATCCGTGTGTATCATGTCGAGGACATTCCTTGCCACATAGTTGCTCTTCTTGAATGGTTGTCGAGTTTGCTTTCCTAGTTGGCATGCTTCACAAAACTCATGTAGTCAAGCATCATTGAATCTTGGAAGACCTCTTACCACTTCATGGTTGCTCATGTCCTTGAGCTTGGGAATGTTGATATGTCCAAAAATTTTGTGCCACAAATGGATTTCAACAATCCTCTTGTTTCCATACTGAATATACATCACCTTTCCATGTGATTATTGAATGTCCAAAGTGAGCATCCTACCTTCTTTCCTTCCTTGAGTAGTGACCTTGAATCCTTCTTTTGGATTATATAAAGAAGCCTTTTTCATTGAAGTTAACATGATATTCTTTCTCTACCATTTGTCCTAATGAAATCAAATTCTTTGCAATAGTAGGAACATGGAGAACATCAATCAATACCTTCTTGTCTCCAACCTTGATTTCTCCAACGTGCTGAATTGTGTGTTTAGTTTCTTTGCCCATCTCCACACATCCTTTTCCACTTGAAGCTTGTAGATTTGTGAATAAATCTCCTTGGCATGTCATATGGTTGCTGCAACTTGAATTGATAAACCATTTTTTATCATCACTTCTCGGTTTGTTGTACTCATGCTTCATGGAAAGCATGGTTTGCTTATCTCCTTCACTTGATGCACTTGCATACTTATTTTGGCTCCTTTGGTTGCCTCCATTCAGCCTTCCATTCTTTTGCCAACAATCATTTGCACAATGTCCTACTTTACCACAATGATAACATATTATACCTTTATAAGGATTGTATGAACCTCGACCTCTTCCTCTATTTCTTCCTCGACCTCTTCCATGTGTGTTGTCATTTGAGTTGTCCTTGTCCTCCGAGTTGTGTTGGCTGGAATTTGTGTTGTTGTAGCTTCTTCCTCTTCCTCTTGAGCCTCCTCTTGAGTTCCTTCCTCTACCTCGACCTGCATATACCATTTGGCTATGGCTATCCTTACCTTTGTTGCCTTCTCCTTCTTGAGCATCCTCTTCAGCCACAAGATTCGATATAATCTTGACAAATGTTGGTAGAGGATCTCTATAAAGAGTATTTGTGATGAGGGGCTTCCACTTCTCTTCACTCCTCAAGCCATTGAGGGCTTTTTGGAAGATGTCTTCCTCTTCTATCTTACATCCAACTGATGCTAGCTGATCTCAAAGCTCCTTGATCTTCAATGTATATTACTCCTCGAAAATAAAGCTATATATAAAATTTTAGGCATACCCCCGAGCTTCATGTTCTAACTTAAAAGAACATGATTTCATCTCTGTGGTGGGATTCACTGATATTCTAGTTGAATAAAGGAGAATCTATTATCTGATATCCATTCAAATGATTCAAGTTATCGATCGATAACTAGAGTAGGATTTACTATCTAATCTACTTATATGTTTTCATTATTGCCATCATTTTGGTATGACATCATATTCTCATCTTCATTATCCTTATTGATTTCATTTTTTTCTTCTATTGTTATTGATGGACTAATATTGATTTCTGGTAATTCCTCTTCATCGTCAATAGAATTAGCATGTAGAGTATTATCCTCTTCATTAAGAAGATTAGTATCATTGTCATGCACAATGATTCTAATTTCTCTTTCAGATGTCGATGTATCAATATCTGATGGTGAATCATCAAGAGGACTTTCTTCGATCTATGTAACAATAAACTGTTCAAACAATGACCTACCTCTAGGTTGAACATGAATGAGTTGCCATCTAGGATGAGCATTAGGGGTTTTATAAAAAAATGCTTGTTCAATATGCCTAGGAAGAATATATGGTTCTCTAGTAGATCACATTACCTTGGAAGAATCAATTGCCCAAAACCCAGATAATTCTTTTCTCAATGTGGAATCACTACCTTTATACTCGGCTTGAAACTAGTCAGCCTTCAAAATGACCTATCAAAATATATAAAAAATTAGGTGCTTAAAAAATAATTAACCCTATCATAAAAAATATAAACTTTCTTTTTACCTATTTGAATGTACAAAACGATATTTCAAAGATACCAACAACAGTTCCCACATAACCAAGTTCGCCATCTAAAAGGTTTGTGTCTTTTGAGCTAGCACATGATAGTTTCTTGAAAGAAGCAACAATGCTAGAATCCTTGTTTTATGTAAAGAATCAATAGCTTTGATTCTAATACGTTGTCCAAAAGCCCACATATTAGTGAACATTTGAGCCTACAAAAGATATTAAATTAATAAAGAGAAACTTATATATATATATATATATATATATATATATATATATATATATATATATATATATATATATATATATATATATATATATATATATATGTGTGTGTGTGTGTAAAAAATAGAATATTATTAAAATAAAATTACCTTTTGTTCACAATCTATCATTAACTCTCTCTGTTCATCTGAGATTTCTTCATTATTTGCATTGGCTCATTGCAAACGAGTATATAGCCAATCCATGAAAGAAGATATATTTGTAATCTCATTATTATCGAGATTACAAATAAAAAAAATGTAAATAAAAATGGAACTCCCTTACATGATAATACCTCGTTTGTTATCGAGATGATCGAGATTATCGAGAACCAATGACACTAACCTGTTTCAAGCTTTCGATTAAAATGTATCGCTTCTCTTTTACATCTAAATGGATGATCATCAAGCAAGAATCGTCAATGTCGAAGATAATTTTTTTTTGAGATTCTTACTATAAATTGATCTCAACTAATCACCATAATATGGACAAGCTTTATAACCCTTAATAGATATTCCTGCATCATGGAAACAATAAAAATATAATTAGATTAACTCACATATATTTGTATGCATATTACATAAAAAAATTACATCAATACCTGAACAAATACCATATTCTGGAAAATCATGAATAGTCCAAGGCACAATACCATGAACCATAATATATCTTTCATTGATGCTTTTCGATAAATCAATGACATTAATGGCTCTGCATAATCTTGGAGATCGTCAATGAGAGGAGCAAGATATATATTCATATCTTTAACTTGCTTTTTTCCTAGGATTAAAAGTGAAAGCATTAAATGTTCCTTTTTAATGCTAAGATATGGTGAAAGATTGTAGTTTATGACTAGCATAGGCCATGTTGACCATTTACTAGATTTCATAGAGAACAGATTAACCCCATCTAATGCAACTCCTAACTTTAAATTCTGTGGTTTTTTTGCAAAATCAGGCCATGTAGAATCGATATGTTGAAAAGCTGCATTATCTATGTGAATTTTGATTATTCCATTAGTAATTTTATGATCATGTTCCCATGTCAAAAGATTTGATAATTCGAGGCTTTGAAACATATGTCTAATCTGTGGAGCCAATGGAAAATGTCTCAATACCTTTTTTGGGATTTTACCTTCTTCATCCTTATATCGAGAAGATTGACATTTTGGACATGTCAAAGAGTCTACATATTCACCTCTATATAAAATACAATCATTAGGTCATGCATGTATACATTTATAATCTATACCAAGATTGTTGATGTATGTATGTATGTATGTGTAGGTGTGTATATTTGATTTCATTTCTAATTTTCCTTTTATTTATTGTGGTATGAAGACTTTCATATAGATACGTAGACCACTTAATCATTTGACTATCTCTCATTTTATAGTCAATCAATTACCTACCTTGCTAACTAAGACTTACATATTTGTTTACAAATATAAAGTATTAGTTAGCTATGGAGGTATTAGATGTCATGGACAAAGGAAACCATCTTGGATCTCAGATTCCATGTGAATCCTATATCTCATGATTGGTTTAGAATTTGGAGAAACTAATGCCTCCATTGTGTCCGGAACGTGCAAAAACCCTAAGATTGGCTGTCTTCTTGCTTGATTCTGACATCCAGAGACCCTGCTTCGAATTGATAAATCAGAGGCCCTGTATCTTATTTTCCCATTTAACTTATCAAGCAAGCAGTACATTTTATCCAGTATAATCTCTTTTACACAGTATTACTGTCATATTTCGGTTAAGCTTTTCACAGTATGTGACACAAGAATTACTAATTACCGTCACACAGACTTGTTAACGCTAACATAACATTACTATGTTAATCACAAATTAATGCAACTTAACAAGGGAAGAGTAACAGTACTCCGAATTTAAGAAGGCTACACCACGATGTCTCCACAGGCCGCAAATCGCCCAGACAGACAGTCTGGCGATCCCGTCTCCTCCTACCGGAGAATCACCATAATGTCTTTTCATTATTTGATAAAAGGGTACAACACTTCGCTACGACCTTTCAGTACGTGCGGTATAGGAAAATATAATATTTATATAATGCCAATCTGGCGACCTTACACTGGCACGCACGGTGGACTTGAACCCGCAATGCAAACAAAATTACGGCTCATCTACGATGCCTTGGATATACATGGTTCTAGCTAATTTGAAGGTTCTAGAAATCTTTTGTTTTAGCGAATCCAACACCAGTTTAAGTGTCTCCGGCTCTACCAGTTGTGCATCAGTTCAAACTGAACTGACCGCAATGACTTGACTCATCAAATCTTCAGCCTAGGTCTGCAAAAATGCCTCTTGCAAATAGAAATCATTGGCAAGGGCTGCATCTCAGTGCAATCTCATTTCAGCAATTTGATTATCGATTCTTGAAAGACGCTCTGCTTGAAAACTTAGCTGCTTTTCTCTTCTCTCCAGCTCTTGAGCTTGATATTGAATTGTCTGGTAATACGCATCTCTTTCCTTCTTAATCCCTGCTATCTCCTTCTGAAGTTGAATTGTAAGACTTGTCTGTTATTTTAGTGCAAAATTTGCCTGAAACAAATCGGCAGTTACGGTTTGGAGTTGTGCAGTAGTTTGATTAGCTAAATTGGCCATCACCTATCCTCTCTGCACAACTTCATCAAGTTATACTCGAGTTTCTTCCAACAAATTTCCAATTGCCACTCGAGCGTCTTCTTTATCTTGTACTAGTTGTTTTAACTGCGTGATCTCTTCATCACGAGCTGTTAACAAAACATCCTTGGCTTTTAATTCGGCCAATGCTACATCGCGCTGAGCAATTACTGTATCTTGTTCTGCAAGCCTAGCTTGAAGCTGCTGAAGTTGCATATGCAAAGCATGGTTTTCAGCTTTAACAACATCTGCTTCCTCTTGTAGTGGGGCAATATCAGCTTCGAGAAAATCAACCTTGTGTTGCAACTCCTGTCTGATATTGTCAGTGGCCATCTTCATTTGCATTGGTAACTGCTGCGAGAATTGGATCAATAGGCAACCCATAGATTCGAGTTCATGAAACATTAAACCCGGAAGAGGAAAAGGAGGAAGGGGTTGAGATGAAGAAGCTGATAATAGATGAGGGGAAGGTGGTGGAGAGTAATTAGGAGAAGATAATGAAGTAGCGGGTGCTTCAAGAACAATAGGTGCAACAGGTACAATGGGCTCAATCGGGGTCATGGTGGAGGAGTGGGTATAAGAGTGTTGGGCACCAACACTATTCGGGTGGTCTGCTGCGTGGTCGCTTCAGTTCTGTCAATTACATCATCAACCAAAGCAATCACTTCATTGACCATCTCAACAACAATGACCTGCACATCATTTTGGGTCTGCTTCTGAGAATCCTCCTTAGAAGAAATTTCTTTAGATTTGGTGGTGGACGCACTTTGCTCCTGCTGCTGATTCAAAGAAGAAGGACCAGAAGACTCCTTGTGAATTGAAGTTGCGGTGTCGTGGAAGACCTCTTCTTCATGTTCGGCGTTGGATCCTTGCACCTGGCTCTCAGACGGACTTATACGGTGGCGTTTCCGGCGAAGAAGTTGGAAGAGATCTTCATCCTCATCCTCTTCATCTTCGAGCACTTGAACAGAGTCTTCATGGAACAAGATTGGAGCGTTTGGAGGCGGTTGCGCGGCTTGAAGTACCGGAAAAAGAAAGGTAAGGATATGGAGTAGACGAGAGCGCGGAAGATCACCCTTATTAACATGTTTAATAACTATAACACACTCACGGTGAATGCGCCAGAAATAAAAAGATGCAAAATTGACAGACTCATGAGAAGCCATGTCAATCATCGAGTAAAAGGGATGCGAAATCCCATAGGTACGTTTCTGCAAATTCAAGATAGCAACTAAAAATTGCAATGCGGTCCGTTCCAGATCAGGACGACACAGAATGGCATACTCATTAGATGAGTGCCATGGGAATAAATCGGTCATGGTAGCTACCGGAAGGAGAGGACCATTTTCCAATCCATCCCGAGGAAGTCGGAAGGCATCGGCAAACGAGGCCAGAGTGATCATTACGCATATCGGTAAGCAAAGGATAGGCCAACTCTGCTCCGTAGCAGGTATGGCAGCGATAGTGGCAATAATCTGTGCATAAAATGGGTGACACTCCACTGAATGCCAAGGCAATTCAGCAAAGTTCAAGAGGCCACGAATACGCAAATACTCACTCACTTCAGAGGTGAGTCCTTCACGGAAGGTAGCAACATTGGCTAGTGCTTCCATGACGCACGCGAAAGCACAAGAACACAGAAAACACAGAAACACAGAAACATAGAAACATAGAAACACACAGACACAATAGCGATTAACGGTGAAAGAATTAAGATTAAGTAGATACACGACTGTTGGAGGATAAACACTCCTATGTGCACAACAAATACAAATGAACCCTCCTAGGATCCTGAAATTTTTCAGACATAGGCTGTATATTTTCTGAGTTTCTCTGAGTATATGCAGAGACTGAAAATGAAATTTTGCAAGCATAAACTAGACTTTAAGAGCTTTCAAATGAGAGTAAAATCACTCCATTTGGATACTGGATGATGCCTCAACCAGCTGCAACAAAACAAATAACTTGATCTCTTCACAGAGTATGAGCTAACTAGACAGACACTGTTCTGGACATTTCTTTGCACATGTGCAGGGACTGAACCCGAGACTTATACCAGACAAAGTAGAACTTATGAGCTTTCCAACAAGACAAAAATCATTGCAAATGGATTCCGGATGAAGGAGAAACAACAACTACAAGACCGGGGGGTCTTCCAAAAACATCTAGATAGATAGAGTATGTAAAAGTGAAATTTCTGCAAAATATGTAGAGAACAGATAGTAGAGGGTGTGATTAAGCAAGGGGCCAGCTTGGGCACGTATTTCCACGACTCTAAGTCATAATACAACTCTTTAGAGGTTTTAAAGACCACATACTAACCTCTTTAACCAATCAAAAGCATATACATGTCAAAAGTGAGGTCTAATCACATCAAGAGGTGAGCTAAATCTTCTCTAATCAACTTCTTTCCATTATGGGCATGATTTGATGCCTCCAACTCGTGGAAATCAGCCTCCTTTGATTGTGGATGATGTCGAAGGTTCAATTTGGGGCATGTTCCCACACTCTTGAGCTTGAAAAACTTTCAACAACGACAACGTGAGGCGATCGGAAACCCTAATCATCGCGTGGTATTGAAATGATAACCACCATTATTACGGCGTGCATGCATGAGCAGAATCAGTAACACAGGGCGGCGATTAATCATATTTAGATATCAAAACGAGGAGAGTTATAGTCTATATTCAACCGAAATATGGAAATAAAAAGAAAATAAGCGACACGCGGAAAAAGAGGAACACGTCAGCGGTGATCAGGCGGTTGGTGATATGGGTGTAGCTTGGAAGCATTAATTACTTTGGAAAGGGGGACTCCGGTCAAGGTAGTCAACCAAAAAGTAGCTGGTCCCACTTGCCCACTAATCCGATAAGGACCGAACCACCGTAATTTAAATTTCCCAGCAGCTCGATTTGCTTTAGCATTATAAAATAGCACAAGTAGGCCCACCGTAAAAACTAGAGTCTTGAGGAAACGATCATGGGTACGGGCCTGCCGCAACTGAACTTCTTGAAGAACCAACAAACTTTCCCAATGATGTTCATCCAAGGCTCTGAGTGCTTCCAACCGAAATGGCAAAGAGTCTTCGGGCAACAATTTCTGAGTGAGGGCCACGCGTAGGCTTGGCACTACAATCTCCATCGGCGTGATTGCTTCCAACCCATAAGCAAACTTGAAGGGAGTCATTCCGGTTGCCACTTTGTATGTAGTTCCCACAGACGGCGCCAGTGTTAAAAGTGTTGCTTGCCGTCACAGACACTTTTAAGTTCTTTTCGGGTTCTTGGGGATGGTAGGGGTCTGATAAATCAGAGGCCCTGTATCTTATTTTCCCATTTAACTCATCAAGCAAGCAATACGTTTTATCCAGTATAATCTCTTTTACACAATATTACTGTCATATTCCAGTTAGGCTTTTCACAGTATGTGGCGTAGGAATTACTAATTACCATCGCACAGACTTGTTAACGCTAACATAACATTAGTGTGTTAATCACAAATTAATGCAACTTAACAAGGGAAGAGTAACAGTACTCCGAATTTAAGAACGCTGCACCACGACGTCTCCACAGGCCGCAAATCGCCCAGACAGATAGTCTGGCTATCCCGTCTCCTCCTACCGGAGAATCACCGTAATGTGTTTTCATTATTTGATAAAAAGGGTACAACACTTCGCTACGACCTTTCAGTACGTGCGGTATAGGAAAATATAATATTTACATAATGCCAATCCGGCGACCTTACAGGGTGAAGAGGCCTTTGATCAACAGGAGAGCATATTACTCAAGCCTGAGCATCTCCAGTTAGCAGCTATCTCTTCAATCCATCATGAAGATTCAGCCTTGAATCATTTGATCCGTGAGACTCTACCACGAGATGAATTGTTTTGTAATGTTAAGCAAAAAACTCAAGAAGGAAGAATTCAAGAAGTAGATGAATTCCAAGAAAAGTATGGGTTACTATTCTATAAGAACCTATTGTATGTCCCTCCAAGAACTCCCAAGATCCAAGTACTTCAACAACGTCATGACAACCTTGCAGTAGGACATTTTGGAGTGAATAAAACAATAGGACTTATATCAAGGGATTTTTGGTGGCCTAAAGTCAAAGAATATATCCGAACCTGTGACACTTGCAATATATCTAAAGTACCACGACATAAACCTCATGGCCTCTTGCAGCCTTTACCTATTCCAGAAAGGCCATGGGCTTCATTATCTATGGACTTCATCACAGACCTCCCAAAGTTTATGATGCCATTCTTGTTATAGTGGATAGATTTACAAAGATGGTACAATTCATTCCAACTACCAAGGCAATCACAGGTGCAGCCACTGCTAGGCTTTTCCTTAGATACATCTTTAGGCTTAATGGATTGCCTGATGATATTGTTAGTGATCGAGGCCCATAGTTCATCCAGCTTTTGAAATAGTCTTTACAAGCTCCTTGGTATTCAAGTTAAACTATCTACACCCAATCATCCACAAACTGATGGACAAACAGAATGGGTGAATCAAGTCCTAGAACAATATCTTCGTTGCACCATCAACTATCATCAAAATGATTGGTTTGAGCTGTTACCCTACAGAGTTTGCCTATAACAATAGTGTTCATACATCTACCAAGCAAACTCCCTTCTTTGCAAATTATGGACAACATCCAAGGATGGACATACAACTCACAAATCATGTCAAGAACCCAGCTGCCATTGACAAGGCTCAGTATCAGTACCTCATGGAAATTCACAAAGAACTCAAGGAAGAGATCCATAAAGCTCAAGAACATTATAAGTACTATGCAGATCAACATCGTGTTCAAAATCCATCGTATCAAATTGGGGATAAAGTATGGTTACTCATAAACAATTTACAAACTTCAAGGCCTTGTGCAAAGTTAGATCATCAAAGATTTGGTCCATTCACCATCTTGGCCAAGATCAAGCCAATCACCTTCAAGCTCCAGCTACCAAGCACCATGAGAATACATCTAGTTTTCCATGTATCCATGTTGGAACCATATCAGATTTCGCCATTGAGGGGGGAGAGACCTAGTCCTTCACCACCTATCAAGATTGATGATCATGAAGAATTTGAAGTTGAGCATGTCCTAGATTCTAGAATATCCCGAGGAAGATTGGAATACCTTATTCATTGGAAAGGGTATGACATCAGTGATCGTACTTGGGAACCTGCAGAAAACCTTCAGAGAGCACCAATCAAGGTTTGAGAATTCCATAAGAGAAATCCAATGAAGCCAAGACTAGAGAACATGACCGCTCCTCGTGGAACTCGTCGCTTGAGGGGGAGGTAATGTCATGGACAAAGGAAACCATCCTGAATCTCAGATTCCATGTGAATTCTATATCTCATGATTGGTTTAGAGTTTAGGGAAACTAATGCTTCCATTGCATCCGAAACGTGCCAAAACCCTAAGATCGGCTGTCTTCTTGCTTGATTCTAACATCCAGAGACCCTACTTCAAATTGATGACATCATCGATGACATCATCAATTCGTAACTGTCCTAGAACCGCCCTTGGAAAACCTATATAAGGAGGGGTTGGCCACATTCATAATCAGTCTTGCCAATACCAGTCTTGGGAGCTCAAGGAGTCGTGATCGCCAAGTAAGTACTCTCTAAGTTTCAGTTCTAGTTCCTGTCTTGTTTCTTGTTCTAGTCCTGTCTAGTCTAGTTCTTGGACATCCTGTCTTATCCTCTTGTAATCTCATAGTACGAGATCTTGTCAAGTTCTTTCTTGTATTCAATTCATCTCCCAGAAGGGAGTTCTTGTAATCTAGACATCTTGTCTCATACTTACGATCCCAGGTAGTGGGATCTCCTGTATCATCTCTTGTCCAATTTTCCATACCTATTGGTCCTGGGTTGTGGGACGTCTTATATCAAATCCGTCTTCTTGTATTATTTTCCCTATGTGGGTGTTCTTGTAATCATAAGTGTATTTCCAAAATCTTGTCTCGTGAAGTCAGAGAGCACA
Organism: Ceratopteris richardii; assembly: GCA_020310875.1. Lineage (NCBI taxonomy): Eukaryota > Viridiplantae > Streptophyta > Polypodiopsida > Polypodiales > Pteridaceae > Ceratopteris > Ceratopteris richardii. The sequence goes on from CM035422.1 coordinate 77,268,178, forward strand.
ATCTAATGCTCCCCTGACATTAGGTAGTTTGGAAAATAGGGGGGGCAAATTTATTTGGAAGATTTAAAAGATGGACGAATAATTTTAAAGGATGGGTAGATAGAAAACATCCATTCAATGCAAGTTCTTGTTCTTACCTTAGCTAAGGTAAGAACAAGAACCTACATTGAATGGACACTTTCTTTCTGCGCATCCTTTAAAATTATTCTTCCATCCTTCAAAATCTTCGAGATAAATTTGCTTCTCCCATTTCCCAAATGACCTAGAACCTCCATAACTAATTGATACTTAATATTTGTATGAAAATTTCATAAAAGAGTTAGCAGTGTAGGTATTGAAGTAAATAGAAGAAAAGCTATTGCCGAGAAGACTTGAAGAGAAGCTTTGATTGAAGACCGAAAACCTAAAGTGAAGAAAAGATTCAACTGCAAAGACCAAAAGACGAAGATCGTGGGCAAATTCTCGCACTATAGCGGGAGGTCTACCTTATATTTGGCCGATCCGCACTGTAGCAGCGACATATTTGTATTCGTCCATCCGCACTGTAGCGGATTTTCGTATCACTGACCCTCACTATAGCGGGCATCTTTGTATCATTGAGATTTTATTGGATGACTTCAGCGTTGTATCATTGAGCTTTGTCTACACACCAATCCGACAACTTCAATCTTTTACCACTGTATCTGGATTCTTTTGCTCCCGATGCCTACGGTCCACATTTGCTCGTCTCTTTCGAGGGGTAGGGCCCACGAAGATCGCCACACCAGAGAGAGGGCGAGGTGCCCAACGCGCAGACGCCCCTTGTCGGACATGGGAACGGCGCACAGCAGGGGCCTGCTCCAACCCTGCACCGACTCTTGCCATCACTTGCTTCCTTCCCGACACCTGAACCTGACATGAAGTGAGGCCGTTGCCCGGGGATCCTCGATGCGTCACCCACTCCTTCAGAAGATAGACAGGAACCTTGGCGTCAGACAGAGACTCCAGGTACCAACATTTCAGGTTCTTTGAATTATTTTCATTGCTTCACATACACACTTTGAACAGAAAGATTGTTTTTGTTGCCTAAACTTGAGTATTCACCTTCTACACTTGATTAGATCATATGCCTATACACTTTTTTTCTTGCGTGGATTAGAAATTTGTCATTTTCATAGGTTAGATAATCTAGAGAAGAAATTAAAAATGAACAAAATGATTGAAGAACAGTTTAGGAAATACAAAGAGCGATTTAGTGGTAAAGGTCCAAGGAATATCTGCATAAAAAGAGTCATTAGGTCTTAGAATAACCATGCCTAGAGTAATGCCTAGGAATCAAGTTGGGCTGAGAAGAGACCTATACGTTGTTTTTGGTGTGATCAGTATGGACATATGTTTTGGGATTGTCTAGCATATGAGAGTGCATGTAGACATAGACTTGTAAGTGAGCATGAAGGAAAAATTTGTAAATATCAAGAGGAGATACCTTTGCATTTGAATATAGGAAAAGGTGGGATGAAAGAATATTTTGAAGAAACCAAAACTAGAACAAAATCATTTCAAAAGATATGGAAACCAAAAACTCATGAAGATAATAGATTTGATGAACAAAAGAGCTTGCTATCTATTGAGAGTCAAGATAAGCCAACTTAAGAAACCAAAAGTAGATAGATAAAGGTAAGCAAAATATTGAGCAGATATGGAGAGAACAAATAGAAATAGATCATAAAAGAGAATCTGATAGAGAAATTCAAGAGAAATTAAAGAAAGTTCAGGATGTATATGTCTCATTTGATTCGAAACTTTTGACTAATGAAAATCTATTTGACCAAGTGAAACTTACGAAATTACAATCTCAATTGAACTTTGATAAACAGATTGAACAAGAAAAGAGTAAACAAGAAACTCAAGTCATGATAAACAAATGAATGAAGCAGAGAAACAATTGCTTGATGATATTATCAAACAAATTGAGGGGAGTGTAAAGATGGCTTCAAAGACTTCTAAGATTTTGAAAAAGAGTAAAAGAAGTAAAACCCTAACTTTTCAAGACATATTTGCAAATATTGAAGGATGATTGAAGAAGAATCATGATGAAAACATACAAGAATGATCAAGAGCTATTTGATGGATGATGATGAAGATGATTGATGTGTGATGATTGATGATGAAAGATGATTATGATAGTTTATGATGATTGATGGTTGATGATGATCATTGATAAATGATTATGATTGATGAATGATTAGTATGATTGATGAGTGATTATGATTGTTGAATGATTCATGTTGAAAAATGATTGATGATTGATGGATTGTTGATGATTTATGATGATTTATGATGATTTATGATGATTAATGAATGAATGATGATTGATGATGATTAATGATGATTATGATGATTATGATGATGATGATTCTAGAGGAGGCTGACGACACTAAGGCTGATGCTGATGAAGAACGATAGATCATGAAGTTGAAGAAAAGCTGGACTAATCAATGATGAAGATGGGCTAAAATGATCAAGTGAAATGTTTCTGATTTGAAATCCGTTTTCTTTCTGTTAGAGCATATGCATTGCATTTATGTGTATGATAAAGATATGTATGAAAATCATGTAGAGTGAAGATAGCAAATATCTATTATCCGTTTGCATGAAGCATGAACGACTAGGAATGGTATGAATGGAGTCAGTTAGCGAACTAGAGACTTTTGGGAGTGAAAGCTTGGGAATGTGATGGCATGCTTGGACTGAGTGCATGTATATGCTAATTGATTTGAATGCTTATTGAGTGGGAATCTTTGGGTCCTACTATTTGCTTCCTACGAGATCTTACCTCCATATGGATCATGATTCATGAAAAACCTTCATACTCATGCCAACTTATATGTGTGTGCATGTTGTTAGCGTGCTACGATGGGCTATTAGGCGGGTGGAACCACCTTGCTCGGGCGGCCAAGGCCACGAGCTGTAGCTAGTTTCATCATAGGTCTGACCTATTTGTTATCATGCGCCTGCATGGGTCGGTAGGCGGGTGGGGTCACTCTGGTCAGGTGGTCAGATCCACGAGCTGATGTCGATTTCATGTAGGGCTGATGTTGTGTATGTCGTGCGCTATGTCGGGTCGGTAGACAGGTGGGGTAAACTTGCCCAGGCGAACATGTCCATGAGTCGCTCCCGATTTCGACATAGGCTGATTTATGAAACAAAGATAAAAAGAAAAATGCTGAGTTGAGATGAAGTGAAAAATAAAAGAAAAGAAAAAGAAAAAGAAAAATGAAAATGAAAAAGGAAAAGAAAGAGATCTAATGGAGAGTTGGACAATAGGGAATAAATAGTGGGAAACATGGCATATTCTACAAACTTGGTTAGTAGGAACTTAGCATATGCTAGTACTTAGGATGAGTTGCTAGATCTGAACCAGTTGAGCAAACTGAAGATATAGAAAGCCAACGGTTTATTCATATGGTTACTTGTTAGATTGTAGAAGCAAGAACTTAGTATGATGTTTGTAAAGCTTGAATCTGCTTAATTTTCTAAAATTTGTACTAATCTTTTTTAAAGCTACATGGAGTGCATGAGATCACACTCTGATTTTTGAAAAGAAAAACATAAAAATTAAAGAGATTTTTCAAAAGAACCCTGATATGCTTCTATTGGATCTTGTAGGTTGGTCCATTGGGATGATGTTCAGGTTTAGTGGGGGCAAATGTCGAGATGTTTAGGTTTAGTGGGGGCGAATGTCAGGATGAAATCCTTTAGGGAAGTGTGCATTGATTTTTTTCAAAGTTCATTGATTTTATGGGTTTTGTGTGATGTTTTGACCAAGAGAGTGGTATAAACTATACATGTTATGACGGATTTGATTGATTGAGAGATGTGAAACCACGTCAAATATGTACATTAGATGTGTGTGTGTAAATAGGTAACATTTGACTCATAACCCCCTAAGTTTGACCCTTGAAAACCCCTGGAAATGCGAGTTTACCCATGAAAACTGAGCCTGAACCCTTAGAAAACCCTAGGATTTTTGCCTATAATTGTAAATAGACCCTTGAATTAACATGCTTGACTTAATTGTGATCAAAATCCTAATTTCTACGATTAAAAACCCTAAAATGGACCCTGGAATCGGTGTTTATCTTAGGTCAAACCCTTAAAAATAATTAATTTATGAACATACAGTGTGAAACCAAAACCTTAATCTAGGCAAAATAAAAAGAGAAAAATCCAAAAATAGAAATAAAGATGTGACTTTCTAGGAATAGTAAAAGAACATGCAAGATGGCTCCGGAAATAGAAATTTATCTAAGGAGGTTAGAAGTTTTTAGAACAAAGTCGAAGGGGGGAGGAGCCTATAAATAGGTGCCTAAACTCATTTGTTCCTCCCCGTGGATCTTGCTTGTGGAACTTCTTTCCAGGTATGCTCCTTGTCTATTCATCTTTGGTCATGTTTTTCATGTTCTTGCTCATGCTCTCCATTACCATGCCCATAAGGAGAGAGAAAAATAGAGAGAGTTTTTCCATAAATCTTGCTTTTCTTTGCTTAGTGATGAGCCATTATTTAATCACTTATGATTGTTTTGCAGATAATGAGAGGTACTTGATGATAGAGAAAGACAAATTCAGGAGACTCTAATAAGCTTTACCATTCCCTTATGGCAGAGAGAGTATTGAATGATCTTTTTGTTTGATTTCCATCTTAAGCTCTGTGTGCGCGTATACTTTTTGATACACTTTCAAGCAACTGAATTGGAACATTGTCTTTTTCGAATGGAAGAAAGCACCATAGGTTTAGGCAAAGAGAAGGAAAATCATAGGTGCGTGCTATTGATTGGTACTAGAGACAGGTGTACAAACACGCACATAATAATTCGGGAGTCAGAGGCAGGCGTGACTATGACCCAATGTCGAAGAGAGAGGCAAAAATCTTGATTCTCGAGAGAGCTTGTAGAGTCGTTGACCAAGATAGATAGAATTTGATCCAAAGAGACTCTGACACAGTTGTCTGGCAGTGTGCAGAAGCTTAGAGAGAGACAAGCGGCCGATGACACACGAAAAGAGAGAGAGGGGCACAGAGATGCCCAGAGGGCGGCGCACACCTGTGCGGAAATGCAAGAGAGGGTGAGAGAGTGCATGTAGCGGCAGCATATGGGTATTCGCCCATCCGCATTATAGTGGATTTTTGTATCACTGACCCGCACTGTAGCGGGCATCATTGTATCATTTAGAGTTTATTGGATGACCTCAACAACTTTCGCATTGTATCATTGAGCTTATCTACACACCGATCCGATGACTTCAGTGTTTTAGCATGGTATCTAGATTCTTTCCCTCTCGATGCCTATGGTCTTACGCATATGCGCGTTCGTCCATTCTCTTTCGAGGAGAGGGTAGGGGCCTTACAACAATCGCCACACCAGAGAGAGGGCGAGGCGCCCAGCACATAGACGCCGGTCACCGGATGTGGGAACGGTGCGCACCAGGGGCCTGATCCAACCCCGTGCCGGCTCTTCCCAATCACCTGCTTCCGTCTCCGACACCTGGAATGTCAGGATGAAATATCGGAGGGAGTTGCGGTTGATGATTTCAGAGATTATATGAAGTGAGAAAAGTGATTGAAGAGTGAAGATAAAGAGTACCCCGTGGGTTTCTTCTGTGGCATGCCTCTCCAGGTTATTGCGATTTCTCATGATTTGAAGAAGGATTAAATGAAGTGACAAAAAGCTGAGGACCGAAGATAAAAAGCTATACCCCCTGTGGATCTCTTGTGTGGAACTCTTTTCCAGGTGTTGATGTTGGAGGCTTATATGAGCTAAAGAAAAGATTTGAAGACCTGAAGTGAAGAAGCTATATACCCCGTGGTTCTTACTTATGGATCTTCTTTCTAGGTTGATGATTTCAGAGATTATATAAAGTGACTACGGACTATTGAAGTAAAAAGAAGAAAAGCTATTGCTGAGAAGACTTGAAGAGAAGCTTTGATTGAAGACCAAAAACCTAAAGTGAAGAAAAGATTCAACCGCAAAGACCAGAAGACAAAGGTCGTGGGCAATTTCTCGCACTCTAGCGATAGGTCTACCTTATATTTGGCCGATCCGCACTGTAGCGGCGGCATATTTGTATTCGTCCATCCGCACTGTAGTGGATTTCCGTATCACCGACCCACACTGTAGCGAGCATCTTTGTATCATTGAGATTTTAATTGGACAACTTTAGCATTGTATCATTGAGCTTTGTCTGCACACCGATCCGACGACTTCAGTCTTTTACCATTGTATTTGGATTCTTTCGCTCCCGATGCCTACGGTCCACATTCGCTCATCTCTTTCGAGGGGTAGGGGCCCATGACGATCGCCACACGAGAGAGAGGGCGAGGTGCCCAGCGTGCAAATGCCACTTGTCGGACGTGGGAACGACACACAGCAGGGGCCTGATCCAACCCCGCGCCGGCTCTTCCCATCACCTGCTTCCTTCCCCACAACGGGCAGGAGGTGGTGGAGTGCCCTCTAATTGATCAAAATTTGATTATAACAATAAAAAAACATATATCAGTTATGTATCTATCAAATATATTTAAAACTAAAAGTTTGATATACATATGGTATATAGTCCTTGCACGATTAGGAGACAATGGTGGAGTTCCGTCTAATTGATCAGAATCTACAGATAACGGTATTAGATATTACCAATCTCATTATTTACATACACAAACATTCACATATACACATTTACACATACACACATATTCACATATACACAAATACACATTCTTGTGGGATAAATGCATGTATTTTGTATGAATGTGGGTATATGCATGCATGTGTATGTGTGTATGTATATATGTGTTTATGTATATGTGTATATGTATGCATGTATGTATGTGTATATGTTTGCATGTATGTGTGTGTGTGGGTATGTGTATGTGTATGTGTGTATATGTATGTACGTATAAGTGTATGTGTGTATGTATATATGTTTATGTGTGCATGTATTTTGTATGTATGTATGCATGTATGTGTGTGTGTGTGGATATGTGTATGTGTGTGTATGTATGTATGTATATATAAGTGTATGTGTGTATGTATGTATGTATGTATGTTTATGTGTGCATGCATATATATATATATATATATATATATATATATATATATATATATATATATATATATATATATATATATATATATTATATATATATATATATATATATATATATAGTATAAATATGAATCAATATATACTATCACACACACACACACACACACACACACACACACACACACACACACACACACACACACACACACATATATATATATATATATATATATATATATATATATATATATATATATATATATATATATATATATATATATATATATATATATATATATATATATATATATTTACTATATATATGTGAGTATGTGTATGTGCATGGTATATGTGTGTATGTATTCTGATTCTTTTTTTTTAGATTAAAATAGCAAGAGATATTGTATGGTGGAAAAAAAATAAGAGGAGACCTAACATACCACCTGAGACATGGTAGTTTTTTCGTAGATAGCTATATCTTCAAGAGTCATTTCTTCAGTAGAAGGTATACAAATTAATAATTTATATTTATAATTCTCATATGTTTTATTATTTTTTTACATTTAATTAATTTAATTTTTTATTAAATAAAGAGGCTACTGCAAAGAAGAGAATTGAATCCGGTCACACATCTTGCTTAGGCCAAATGGGCCATCATGGATTTGTAGGTACATTTGTAAGTATATGTGTTATTGAAAGTATATTTTTTATTTTAGTTAAACACAAGAGAATAATCTTTTTTATTTGTTTCAATGCAGCGAAAGGATTATGGTTGATATCCTATGAAACATGAGATCGAGTATGCTACACATTTTGGATTTACACGTTTGAGCAAGTATATGTGAGATCATCTAGATGCTTTTGTAAGTATTACTAAATTTCATATAATTATTTTATTTTTATGGATGTTTTTTATGTTTTGCTTATTTATGTTTGTTATATGTAATACAAGAGTATTAGGAAGAGGCAGATATGGATGAGGTGGAGAGATAGACACAGGGGGGATGATCTTGATTGTTACAGAGTGCTCGCACTGCTACCCATGATGCCACTACAAATACATCAGATCATGTGGATGATCATGATGATGAGGATGAGGCTCTTGATGATGAGGATGATGATGATGATGATGATGATGATGATGATTAGGATTCTTGATTATGACATTGGATATATATATGTATATATTGTTCATTCCTGTTATGTTTTGAATTGTGTCTATGGTATTAAGTAATGAAAAGTCTTCTTCTAATAATTTTTATTATTGTTTATATTTAGCATGTGTTTTATTACTTTAATTATATAATTCATTCATATTTATGTGTGCTCGTATGTGTATAAAATGTATGTATGCACATGTAGGTATATATGTGCATATGTATCTGTGTATATGCATGTGCATGTGTATGTGCATATGTATGTGTATATGCATGTGCATGTGTATGTGTGTATATGTGTATATATGTAAGTGTATGTGTATATGTGTGTATGTGCATGTATATGTGTGTATATGTATATATGTGCATGTGTATATGTGTGTATGTGTGTGTACGTATGTGCATGTATATGTGTGTGTGTATATGTATTTATGTACATATGTATATGTTCTTAATGATGACCTTTCGATCTTCTATTTCATATTTCGTGAAGTTCTTGATGACTTCAAAGAGGACCTCTTCCTCTATTTGCATAGTTACCTGCTTCTCTCCTTTCTTTTTCTTGGTCAAGCTTCATGTCTCTTCATTATTTGATCGTTCCTCTTTTTGAATTTGGGCTTCTATTAGATAGAGATATTATTCCTCAGAATTACAGAATGGCTCCATGAAGATGGCCTCTTTGTCTTCTTCACTATCTTCCTTGGGCTTACTCATATGAGGCTCACACTCTTCAATAATCAAATTATACATGCTTTTTTCTAGTGTGAAAATTGAAATGTCATAGCCATCTTCATCACAATGCGGAGTCCATTGTTCTTCCTTCACAACTACATCAATCATGACTAGTATTTTAACCGAACTATGGGGTTCAAATTCTTCATTCAAGAAGTATGGTCTTGAATTGATCTAGGTTTCTCATTAACCCCAACATCTTTAGAGATTGATCTTTTCTCTTCCTCTACTCTGACCTTACACATCCATAAGTGGGTATATTCATGCATCCAAGAGGATCCTCATCCAATGGAATGCACCACCCTTGTGTCATCTCATGCTCTATGGATGGGGTTCCATTGTATAGGGGGAACATCTCTATGACAATAGTTTTTGAGATAGACTCTAGTGATGACTCCTAAGTGTTGCAAGTACAAAGAATTGGTTCCCCAATCTTTGACTATCTACTGTTGTCTCATGAATGGTCATCCTAAAATCATCTCATAGACATGGTTCTTTCCAAATTCACATATGGCAAAATTATGCTCAAACTCCACACCATAAGTGGTAAGAGTTATTTCTTCAAACAATCCTAAAGGCTCCTCAATGTGGCCATCTACCATTTGAAATTTCATTCTTGTTAGTCAGGGTGAGCTTGCCATAATGCTTCCATAAGGAGGTGATAGCAATAGCAACACCTACACCTCAATCCAAAATAGATTGTGGTATATACCTAATAGGTAATAAGGAGATAGGTATTTTTCTCTTCTCCTTCACTCATATCTCTTATTTTTTCCAAGGGTATGTCAATCACTATCATAAGTGCTCCCACTTGGAAATGAGTTTTACATACTTCTGGCATTTTATTGACTATGTGTTTCCATAGTTCTGGTTTGATTTTGAGTAGCTTCTCCAAAGTCAGATAACACTGCACTTTGGTGTTCTTCACTACTTTGGTATTCTTAGGTAAAATAGAGGTCTCGTTTCTTACCATGACCATGGGTGCTCTCATATGGATAGACTTAGGCTCCCATGTGCCTGTTGGAGTTAGACGTCTGTGGAAGCACATGAACAACACAAGGAAGAAGAAGAAGATTGGGTTACAACACACAATACTGAATGTATTACCACTAGAATGTAAAAAGATAAGTAGCCCATTAGGGCAATAGGCATATATACAAGCTGTGGGGAAAAAACCTCCTAAAGAGGGAAAAAAGTGCCCCGGTAATTAATCCTAGAGTAATCACACACATCACTACCTAAATATATCAAGAAACCCCCCCTGGGAGTGATGCAGTGAACAAGGAGCTGGCACTCATGTATAAGGAAGTGCCAAGCTATGTGGAATCAATCCACAAAAGGAAGTAAGCCCAAAGCTTTATGGAAAGCTTCAAACTTCTCCCTAGGCAGAGCCTTCGTGAAAAGGTCTACAATGTTCTCTTTCGTGGGCACATATGCCAAGCTGATCTCCCCAGCAGAGAACCTCTCCTTGACATAATGATAATGCACCTCAATGTGCTTAGTGCGAGCATGGAACATAGGGTTCCTCGCAATTGACAATGTGCTCTGACTATCAGTGAAGATGGTGGTGGCAGAAGACTGACCAACACCCAAATCAGCCATAAGACATCTGAGCCACACACACTCAACAGTCGCTGTGAAAGCTGACCTATACTCAGCCTCACAACTCGAAGTGGCCATAGTAGGCTACTTCTTGCTCAACCAAGATATACATGAGCTACCAAGCATGAAGCAAAAACCACTGGTGGAAACATGAGTTTCATAGTAACCAGCCCAATGGTTGTAAAAAAAAGCATGCAAATCTGGTGGTAGTGATCCCCCCTTGGGATAAAACAATCCAAGTAGCCGGGTACCACTCAAGTAGTGAAAGATGCCCTTAACAACCTGCCAGTGCTTGACACCTGGGCAATGCATAAACCTGCTCATCTGTGAGACAACAAACTAAATATATGGCTGAGTAATGCATAAGTAAATCAAGCATCCAACAACCTGCTAATAGAGAACAACATCAAATGCATCTCCAGCATCATGAAGACTTAATTATAAACCTGTCTCCATAGGAGTGGCAATAGGATTACAATCTTCAAGGCCAAAACGCTACAATAACGTGTCAATATATTTTGTTTGACACAAAGCCATTCCACCATCAACTTGCATAAAATGAATTCCCAAATAGTGATGCAAATGCCCCAAATCACACATCTCAAATGAAGCATGCAAATCAGCCTTAAAATCAGCAATATGCATGTCGAGAGGACCAGTGAGCAACATGTCATCAATTGATACCACAATGATCAGAAGCACATCATTAGCACGCTTAACATATAAGTTGCTTTAAGTTGGAATGTTCTCAAAACCATGTGCAATCAGATAGGCATGTATCTTTTCATACCAAACAGGTGGTGCTTGCTTTAAACCATATAATGTCTTCTTTAATCTGCACACCTGGTTGTCATGCCCTTTCTGCACAAATCCATGGGGCTGAAAAACATACACTTCTTCATACAAGTCACCATTCAAAAATGCTATTTTAATGTCCAACTGATGTACATTCCAACCACGATGAGCTTCAAGTGCATAGATGCTATGAATAGTAGTCATTCGGCAAGTAGGAGCAAATGTTTCATCAAAATCAATGCCTCTTTCCTATGCATAACTCTTTGCAACAAGCCTAGCCTTATACCTGTCAACTGTTCCATCATGTTTACCCTTCAGCTTGTATACTCACTTTGTGCCAATGGCCTTCTTGCCAGGAGGCAAGTCACATAAAGACCAGGTACCATTCTTCATTATAACATCATATTCAGATTGCATAGCAACCATCCAATTTTTTGAATTTTGTGCTTCTTCAAATGAAATAAGCTCATTCTCATCATAGAGACTAGACACAGCCATAGCATAGCAATCTGATGCAAAAGAGGCACTATGAGAGCCTGATCGAGTAAAATATGATAGATGTGCATCTAATTTGTTGTCACACAAAGTTTGCACCAGCCATTTTGGCATAGTTTTTGCTTGCTCAATATCAACTCTCTCATCAACAAGTGCATCATGTAAATCTCCATCAGAAATGGGATGATCTGCATTATCACATGAAACCTGCAAAGGCTGAGAAGTTGCCTCATGAGGACCAACACTAGACTGTCCACCTGTAAAAAGAGGCAGCAAAGTATCATACATGTCTTCGGAGCTAACAAATGTCTCCTTAGTACATGAAAGCAATGGTTGAATAACATCTTCCACAAAAACAACATCACGGCTAACCAGAATGCGCTTAGTCTATGGATGATACAGATGATAGCCTTTACTTTTAGAACTATACCCAACAAAAATACATTTTATTGCTTTATCATCCAATTTTCTGCGATGTTGTTCATGCACTAATGCATATGCCAGACACCCAAAAACATGCAGATGAGCAATAGATGGCTTGCGACAATGCCAGGCCTCATATGAATGATAGACTGCATCGCTTTAATGGGACACCTCTTAAGTACATATGCTGCACACATGACAACCTCAAGCCAGAAACTATGTGGTAAAGCCTAACTCTTGACCATACACCTCGCCATCTCCATGAGTGACAATGTCTCTATGCCGTTCAACAACTCCATTCTATTGAGGTTTATATGGAACTCTACACTGATGTTTTATCGCACGTTTAGCCAGAAATGCACTAAAGTCAGAAGACATATATTCCCCCCCTCGATCAAAACAGAGGGTGCTCATTTCACATGCTGATAGATTTTCAGCCAAAATTAGAAACTGCTTGAAGCACATAAACACTTCAGACTTTGCCTTCAATGGATATACCCATGCATGCCTGGAAAAATCATCAATGAAAGTCACAAAGTAAAGATAGTTCCGAAAAGAAGGTATGTGCATAAGACCACAAACATCATTATGTACAAGCTGCAATTTCTAAGTAGCCTGAACTAAAACATCTTTTGGAAAGGAAGAACGCTGCATTTTGCCCAAAATACAGCCTTCACAAACATGTTTTTCGGGTGTCTCAAGTTTGGGCAAAGAGGACACCATTTCAGATTTTTGTTGGCATAGCAAACTAGCAAAATTCAGATGACCAAAGCACATGCATGTCAAAGATTTGCATCTGACATAGCCTGGGAATCATGTAGTGCACATGCCAAAACCATAACAAGATAGAAGGAGTTGTTGGCGCATGTAACAGTATTCCCTGTAGGGGTAGGCTCAAGTGAAGAGAAGAAACTATGCTGCAAGGTAATATGTTTGGTCGCCCCACTATCAAAGTACCAAACATCTGAATCTACTACAGACATGCACTACTCATGTGAGGATGGGTCAAAACTGCAAACAGTAGTAAACACCTGGCATTCTTCTTCCTGTACAAGATTACTAGACTCTGTTTTCGATGTAGAGGCCTCTGCAACAACCATTCCAGCCTCTTTCTTCTTTGCCTCTTTAGCAACCAATTTTGGACATGTATTGATGACATGATCATTTGCTTTATAGTATTTCCAAAACAATTTCTGCTTTTTTGATTTCCTCTCATCTTTGTCTTCCTTCTTCGAATGTGCAACATTTTTAGATTTTTGCTTACTAGTAGAAGAGCTCCATTTACCTTTGCCCTTTTGACTAGCCAGGAAAGCTTGATCTGCAACATGCATAATCAACCTCTTCTGCCTAGACTGGCCTACTTGCAACAAAACAAAGAGTAACTCCTCAAATGACAAGGCATTTGGATTGCCTTTGATCATCCAACGAAGAGTAGAAACTTTGAGTTAGGAAGACCATTTAGAAAGGTCTACACAAGTGAGCTATCTGGTATAACTTCATCAGCAAAAGTCAACTATTCTTAAAAATCCTTGATCTTTGTGAGAAAAGTGTCCATAGAATCACCTTCATTCATGTGCTCACTCTCCAATTGTTTTTAGAGGTAAGCAACACAACATCAACATGAACAGGAATCTAGAGAATATCATCATCTTCGACACCATCTCCATCAACTCCAACACCTGTATTTGTAGTACTTGTATTTGCAGTACCTATATTTGCCGATGTAACAGGACGTCTTTCAACACCGTGCACAATATTCCACAATACTTTTGCAACCAATACATGACACATTATATAAGCCCACAATGGGTAGTTGGTACCATCCAACTTATCATCAACAGCCAACATACGGAGTACATCACTGCTTTTGGCCATGGCCGGTGACTAAAATACCTTGATGCAGAAAATTGATTGTATCTCAAAAAGTTGAACATAACTGCCCACATGAATTCTGCTAAACCTGTAATAGACTTTGAGATGCTTATATTGGCGAACCAAAACTAGTATATACCTTTGACACAAAAAGACAAAATAGCCTACACAAGCGCTGTAATAGTGCATTCGAAGGCCGAAACCAGCTTAGATCGTAATTTTGGCACCACAGAGAAAAGTGGTTTTGATCTTTGAAATCCCTGAGTATGCTTACCAAATTTTGTGCGATTCTGAGACTGCAACCGGAGAGGTGTAGGCAACACCCTAGATGAAGCGGCGACCTGCTCTGATACCAATTGTTGGAGTTAGACATCTATGGAAGCACGTGAAAAGCACAAGGAAGAAGAAGAAGAAACTTGGGGAACAACACACAATACTGAATGTATTACCACTAGAATGTACAAAGATAAGTAGCCCATTAGGGCAATAGGCGTATATACAAGCCGGGGGAAAAAACCTCCTAAAGAGGGAAAAAAGTGCCCCAATAGTCCTAGAGTGTTCACACACATCACTACCTAAATATATCAACAAATATGAAATGAGGCAATTCCTATAAGGAATTAGACTCAAAGTCTAACCACTCGCTAGACTGGACATCCTTTTGCTCTCCATATATAGAAGGAATGTTTTGTGGAAACTCATCATGAAGTTCATCCACAATCTCTAAGGGAGGATGATTCTAACTCTCCTCGGCCTATTTCTCCTCTTGAATCTCTCTTAGGAATTCTTATAATATTGATTCAATAAAGATGGAATCTCCACTTTAGTGGAATTAGGAACATGAAACTCTTTGGGAGACAAACTCATACTTTCACTTCTATCATTGCTTACCTTTGATGTAATTGGTTTTTTGGATTTGACTATTATCCTCTCTAGTCTCCATAGCAATACACCAAAGTGCGATTGTGTCTTGGTCAAGTTATTGAAATTGAAAACACGATTGGCCTAAAACATGGTTTGAGTCAATTCCATCATTTTGGCACATAGCTTAGTTCTTTCGATCTTTAGGTTAGCTCTATGGTAACACTTGTCATGTTCTATCACATTTGGCCCTTCTTGGATTCTATCCTCATATGCTTTAAGCATCATATCTAAATCCTAAGGAGTTGGATCCGCTAAGACTAATCCTGCTCTAGGTGGTGATGGGGTAATATGGGGTTGATTGATGTTAGGCGAGGGTGATGGAGGTGGTGTGTGAGAGTGTGTCTAATTTGTGATTTCTATAAGTTTAGCTTTAGTTTATCTTAAGCTTCCTTTGAGTTCACTCATCTTCTTTGTCTATTGTCTTTTCATTCTTTCACGGCTATCTTTCCAAGCTCTCATCCTCTTTTTAGTTATGCTCTCAATCTCACTATTGTGTGGGCGCTTCTCTTGACCTATGTCTATGCCTTGGTTTTGTTGTAGGGTTGAGCTCTAGTGAATACTTGCATGGGGGTTGTTGTAGTCAAACTACCATTGCGGTCTACTACTTGTCGAATTATATTGATTCAAGTAACCTTTGGTAAGTTGGCTAAGTTCTTATGGTAGTCCCTTAAGATGTTTTTCTTGCTGCAATTAGGACAAAATCCTTGAATTTTCATTGATTGGGTTTGTGCTCAAATCACTAATGAAATGATCTCCCTAGCATTTATAGCATGGACCTTGAGGAGCTTGGGGTCTCATTTGTCTTGGTTGGAGCCTTGGGTTAGGATTCACATACATCACATTCGAGTATTCTCGCTCTAAACTAGGTTCACTAGGGTTTTCATAAGTATAGATCTCAGTGTGCTCTAGTGAGTCCATTTAGTAAGCCATTAGACTATCTACATGCATTGAATCAAAGCTATGAGCATTCATATCACTTTCTCTTGCTATTCTAATTGTCTCTTGGGCTATTTGCTTGAAGCCATGTATCAGAGATGAAGTATTATGTCTAATGACACTCTTTGAGAATTTAGTAATGAATGCTTCAAGCATCTTGTCTATATTCTTGAATTGTCCTTGATGTAGTGGTTGAAAACACATCAAGGTTGTGTTCTTGAGCGTTAGATGAAAGGCATCCTATGGAGTGAATTTTGAAAATTAAGTCCCAATCACGCAAAAGGACTCAACCACGAGTTTTACAATTGGACCAATAAAAAAGGAGGACCCAAAGTCATGGAATAAAGTTAGAAGCTCCACCAAACTCAATCATATTCAAATCTCATCAAATTAGCCACCAAAAAGTGCACCTACATTGTTTGGTGGGTGGTTAGCTAGATTATAGGGAAAGTAAAACTCTATATAAGCATCATCCCACCTTTATTTCTTGAGTTTTATGCATTCCACAAATTCTCCACTTAGTTTAATGAAGTCATAAACTCTAGCAAACAGCCCCCTTGCTTGCTCACCTATATCTCTCATGATTTTGCTCCTCTCTATCTAGAGGTGTAGTTAGGCTTTTCCAAATCTGATTTTACAAGATTGCAGAGCATTGTTTGACTCTTGCATTGTACTTATTTTCATTGATTTCAAGATTCATTTGGTCTCTCAGATATTTCCCTGAAGATTGCCAAAGTTTCAAGTTATTTTACTAAGTGAATTGCGAGAAATTGCCAACTTTGTGAAGGTATATCTCTGCACATAGGCAGAGAGTGTTGCAAATAGTAGCCTGTTTTGCAGAGGGTGGTTCTCCCAGTTGGAATATCCATTTGGGATGATTTAAATCTTTTTGGGTAGCTCTTATAGTCTAGTGTAAGTCTTTAAAATTCCACATTAAGTCTCTATACTGGTGTAGAGAAATGTTAAGAACAATGAGCATATATCACTGCTTGTGGACCTAGTGGAGGGCAACCATCTTCCATTGTTGCACTGGGGTGTTAGAAACATCCCCCATCAGTGGTATTAGAGCCATTTTGGAGGCTTGGAGACATCAGTGGACATCCTATTGAAGACTTGAAGGGATCAAAACAACTCCTGGAAGCACAAGGAGGACTTATCAAAGCAATAAGACATTGAAAGAGGGCTACATCGATCGAGATCTCAACTAGTCAAAGGTTAGCAAGGGAGAAGCTATCAAAAGGTAATATCCACACCTTCTAAAGCATACAAACACTTGAGGAGAATCTAGAGGAACATGTTAGAGCTCAGTATGTCTGAGTATAAGGCACAAATAGAGAAGTTAGAGAAAGGCAATTATCAACCATGGAAATTTAGAGTTAGCAACTACCTTATGGGCAAAGGATTGTGGGGATTAGTGAGCAGCATGGAGCCAATGCCTCATGTACATGATCCACCACTTCAAGGGAAGGTTAAGGCACTTAATTAATAGATAGAAAGGGATAGAAGAGTCATATTCTTTCTATCCCAACACATAAGCAATTGCATGATAGGGCATATACAAGACTTGGACACATCCAAGAAGGTTTGGGTGGACCTTGGAGAGATTGTACTCTTCATCAACCAAGGCAAGGAAGATTTAGCTCAAGAATGAGCTAAATAATATTAGGAAAGCACTAAGTACTAACATAAATGAGTACATTTTGAAGGTTAAGGAGCTTGTAGATGCCCTAGGCTCAATTGGGAGCTCAATCAAAGATGATGATCTTGTCGCGCACACTCTCAATGGCTTCAGAGAGGATGAAAGGTGGAAAGCATTGAACACATCATTTTGTGTGAGGTATTTCGTACCATAAGTTGATCAATTAGTCACATTGATGGTGACCGAGGAGATGAACCAAGGAGGTTCACAATCAAAGGGTAGCCAAGCCCAAGTTTTCTATGCAGGTAGAGGAAAATGAAAAAGAGGTGGACAAAACTCCCAAGGTAGAGGTAGAGGAAGGTCAAGCTCAATTTCAAGCAACCAAGAAGGCTCCAACCAAAGCTATGTATCAAGAGGAAGAGGAAGGAGTAGAGGAAAAGGAGGAAGATCACATGTAAGAGAAGCATCCAATGATGAATGCTACAATTATGGAAAACTGGGCCCAAGAGATTGTTGGTCCAAAGGAGGAGGCAATCAAGGATACAAAAGGAACCAAGGTAATTATGCTAGTACTTGAGCAAATTCAAAAAATGAGAACTTGGTTATGATGTATGGTTCAAGTGAAATATTCAATTCAGATTTTACATGGTGCATTGATAGTGGTTGTAGCAACCATATGAGTTGCAATAAAGATGTTTTCTTTAATTTACACTCACCCATCACTCAAGGAGATGTAGAGACAGGGGATGACACTGAGCACAAGATTACATATGTGGGAGATGTTACATTGAATGGATCTCAAAACTCCAAGGTGTTGAAGGATGTGCTGCATGTGCCAACCATCACAAAGAACTTGGTTTCGGTAGGCCAAATGGTTGAAAGAGGTTATGAGCTGAGGTTCGATGATCAAGGATGTTTTGTTGAAGACCTCATGCAGGACCACAAGCTCATAGCAAAAGGAAAGAAGCAAGGAAGAATCTTCACCATGGAGGTAAAGCCATCAACCGCTCACACTGCCTACTTGTCAATTGGAAATAAACAGATTGCAAAAATCGACTTATGGCATAAAAGAATTGGACACATAAACTTACAAAAGATGAAGGAAATGCAAAGGAAGGGCTTGGTGAGTGGTCTACTTGATCTTACATCTCAGAATATGCAACATTTGCACCATGCTTGTCAATTAGGGAAACAAAGCAGATTGCCATTCAAAAAGGGAGCACAAGTAAGCAATGAAGTTTTGAATCTCATATAGACAGATGTATGGGGACCTACAAGGGAGTCATCCATTGGAGATAATGTATATTTTGTCACATTTATAGATGATGATTCAAGGTTTTTTTGGATGTATTATATGAAGTCAAAGTCGGAAGTGTTTTATCAGTTCAAAAGGTTCAAAAACCTAGTGGAGAAGGGAATAGGGAAGTATATAAAGATTTCTTATTGGATGGAGGGGGAGAATGTTTTCAAATGAATTTTCAGATTTTCGACATGACAATGGCATCAAAAGGAAATTCACTTGTAGGTATACACCTCCACAAAATGGGCTAGCAGAGAGGAACAATAGATACATAACAGAAGTGGCTAGAGCTTTGTTAAATGAAATGAATGTTCCTAACTCTTATTGGGCTGATGCAACAAATAAAAATATATACATTATGAAGAGGTTTCCAACCTCAGGAGTACATGGAGTTATACCTTATGAAGCTTGGTGTGGTAAGAAACCCAACCTTTCACATCTCAAAGTATTTGGTTGTGTGTGTTATGTTCACATACAACAAGAATTGAGGCACAAGTTAGACCCAAAGGTAGATAGGTGTATATTTCTTGGATATTCTTCAGAGAAAAAGGGTTTTAGATGCTATAATCCTTGCACAAAAGAGCTTAAGGTGTCTAGGGATGTAATATTTGATGAGTTGCTTCCTTGGTATGGTGGTAAAGATGTGTTACAGGTCGATGATGCATATGAAGCTGAGAAGAAGTTCAAAGAGCAACAACAAAGCATAGAGATGAGTGTTCCAACCACTTCAAACACACCATCAGAGGAGAGTACTACATCAGATTGGCATGGAAGGACAAGGAATGAAGCTCATTCAAGTGAAGGAAGTAGCAAAGGAAAGGAAAGGCAAATGATGAAGACCATCAATGGGTACACATGGAATCTACAAGTGAAGAAGATATGAAAAAAATGAGAAACTCCATGATTTAAAGCATGTAAACCAAGGAGGAGAAGATTCCTACCACCTAATGGTGAGGTAAGGTCATCCAATAGGGTTAAATACTTGTTCAAATGTTTGTAAGACACTATGCCTACATGAGTCAAGTTATAGCTTGTGAAGAACCTAACTGTTTTGAAGAAGCAAATAAGCATAGGGAATGGATTAAAGCCATGGATTGAAGTCATTGGCAACAAAATGAATGTACAAGGTAAAGAGGCATGTAGGTGGGAGCATCTCTAGGTATAAAGCAAGGTTGGTTGCCCAAGGTTTTGCTCAAACCTATGGCATAGAATTTTAGGAAACATTCAATCTAGTAGCTAAGATGTCCACCATAAGAATTTTTATTGCAATTTCATCATCAAAAGGTTGGAAGATGTACTAGTTGGATGTGAAGAATGCTTTCCTAGATGGAGAGCTTGAAGATGTAGTCTTCATGGAGTAGCCCCAAGGATTTGAAGATGAGAGGTTTCCACATCATGTACGTAGGCTTAAGAAGTCTCTTTGTGGACTCAAGCAAGACCCAAAAGCTTGGAACCAAAGACTTGTGGAATACTTGGTAAAATATGAATACAATTAGAGTCATGCAGACCCATCAGTCTTTGTGAAGAAGGAAGGTAGCAAAATTGTTTTCATTTGTATATATGTTGATGATTTGATCATTACAGGGGATGATGAAGCCAACATCAAGGACATAAAGAGGAAGCTTGGAAGTGAGTATAAAATCTCAAATTCAAGGATTTTAAGATACTTACTTGGGTTTGAAGTACTATATAAAGAGGAAGGTATATACTTGATGCAAAGGAAATACATGTTAGATCTTTTGAAGAAGTTTGGCTTGTGTGATTGCAAGCCCATTTCAAATCCATTAGAACTAAATGTTAAACTAAGTTCTCATGAAGGTGAAGAAGTTAAGGATGTCATCATGTATAGGTCAATAATTGGCTCTCTCTTGTATGCTACTATGACAAGATTAGATATTGCACATGTAGTTGGAGTGTTATCTCAATTTTTGCAAGCACCAATAGTACCTCATATTGTTATAGCCAAAAGGGTACTTAGGTACCTCAAAGGATCAATGAATGAAGGTCTATATCATCCATTTGATGATGGATTAAATGTACAAGCTTATTGTGATGCTGATTGGGAAGGTTCCAAAGATGACAGGAGGAGCACTAGTGGATATGTTATCATGCTAGGGAAGAAGACCATATCATGGATGTCAAAGAAACAACCAACATTGGCTCTCTCATCGATGGAAGCTAAATATAGAGGCTTAGCACAAGTCTCATGTGAGGTTATGTGGCTCAAGAAGTTGTTTGTTGATCTTGATTTGCAGGTTAAGCAAGTACCTATTATTTGTGATAACATAAGTAGCATATGCTTGGCTCAAAATCCGTTGTTCCATGCAAGGTTGAAGCACATAGAAGTGCATTACCACTTTATTAGAGAGAAGATCATGTCAAAGGATTTCAAGGTGGAGAATTTCAATAAAAAGGACCAATATGTAGATATGTTTACCAAAGCATTGGATGGAGTAAATCTACAACACTTCAAGGCATGCATTGGAATGAAGGAGCTAGGCATTGAGACTTGAGGGGGAGTGTTGAAAATCAAGTCTCAATCATGAAAAAGGGCTCAACCATGAGTTTTGCAAGTGGAAAAATACAAAAGGAGGACCGAAAGGTGTGGAATAAAGTTAGAAGCTCCACCAAACTCAATAAAATTCAAATCTCATCAAATCAGCCACCAAAAAGTGCACCTACACTGATTGATGGGTGGTTAACTAGATTGTAGGAAACTCTATATAAGCATCATCCCACCTTTTTTTCTTGTGTTTTATGCATTCCAAAAGTTTCCCACTTAGTTTAGTGAATTCATAAACTCCAGCAAGCAGCCCCCTTGCTTGCTTACCTCATTTTCGCATGATTTTGCTCCTCTCTATCTAGAGGTGTAGTTAGGCTTTTCCAAATCTAATTGTACCAAATTGAAAATCCTTTTTTGCTCTCTCATTGTACTCATTTTCAATGATTTCAAGCTTCAATTGGTCTCTCATATAGTACCTTGAAGTTTGCCAAAGTTTCAAGTTATGTGACTGAGTGAGTTGTGAGAAATTGCCAACTTTGTGAAGGTATATCTCTACATATAGGCAGAGAGTGTTGCAAACAAGTAGCCTGTTTTGCAGAGGGTGGTTATCCGAGTTGGAATATCCATTTGGAATTATTTAAAGCTTTTTGGGTAGCTCTTATAGTCTACTGTAAGCTTGGAAAGTTTCACTTCAAATCTCTATATTGCTGTAGAGAAAAGTTCTGAATAGTGAGCATATATCATTGCTTCTAGACCTAGTGGAGGGCACCCATCTTCCATTGTTGCATTGGTGTGTTAGAATCATCCCCCATCAATGAACATGTCATCGACATGTTCTGCCCATAATACTTGTCTAAACTCGGCCACATGATTGTAAGGGTCTCTAGTGCCATCGAAGTAGTTCTTCATGGACTTAACCAATTGTGTAGGCCTCAAGATCCTAGGGTGTTCTCTAGGTCTTGGAAAAGAAAATTTATGAATGCCTCTTTGATTTCCTAGGCCTCTATGCCTTTCTTGATTGGCTCTTTAAGTCCCCATTCATGATCGATCTGTGCCTAGGGGGTTTGCAAAGCTCACTTTAGGTCTATCTCTTTTCTTCCTTTTTGGGTTCCATGAGCCTGGGATGATCTAGCTCCTTGCTTCCCATAAGAGGCATACAACCTTGGTGGGGAAAAAATAATTCACCCTTCAAAATGTAGGCATGCATACCATGCTCCATCACTACAAAAACTCTTTCTGATGTGTTGTGTAAATAGACCAACTTGCTTGGTGTCAAAGGGTCTTTGAATTCATATACCATGAATTCTTCTACTTCATTAGGTTGATTGGATTTAAACCTCCAAAAAACTTTATCTATCTCCCTATTCGTGAATAGCTCAATGCTTTTAGTTCCTAGGGAATCGACTCTGGGGTAATCACTCTTGTTAGGATAAATTTTTCATGAGGTTTCCTCAGTTCTCCTCCAATGTTTCTCTATTCTTAGTCTCCTATCTCACTCTCCAAAATGACATTTCCAAACTCATCTATCTTGTCAAGTTAGGAGCTGATCAAATACATTGTTCCTTGCTTATCAATATACAAGCCCTCTTTAAACTTGACCACTGTGCCCAAGGGTTGATCTGTATTCTTGAATTGGATAATAGATCTCCTCACACCATCCCCATAGATGCAAGAACCTAATTGGTTGGCCCTGATGTATTTCGATTGAGTCTTAAAGGGACCTTTTGGTGTCTATAAATAGGCTATGCTTGAACTATCGGTTGGTTGTTCCATACTAAATGACATCTTTGAGTCACTAGTCTCCAAACTTAGCACGTAGGGATAATAATTGAGTTGTTGATCCCATGCCCTAATGGTGTGATTGACACTAGCTTCAAAGGATCTGATGCTTTGTCTATCCAAACCTAGATGTCTACCTGATCTACGGTTCATAAACTTTGGCTATTGGTCCAATTTTTCCAAAGTACAACCATGTCGCAAAATTGCTTTGTAACAATTACTTGTTCTTTATAAATTTATCTTGTGCAATCGTGTTTGTTGAATAGCATTGCTAGGAATAATTGAGTTTTTATCTCAACTTAATGTGTGATTGAATACTTTATATTCTTTTTGTTGGAAACAATGTCCTATTTGTCAAAGGTTGGTCAATCTTGCTCTCAGATCACAGTATCTGTAGCACTTGTTAATAGCTTTTGTACATCAAAAGTAGCGTGGGTGCATCAGAATTTATCTTTTCAAACGAAATGGTTCTTCAGCTAAGTGACGTGGGCGTTGTGGATAAGGCATTGCCATCTCAACGTAATCGCCTAGGTTCGATACCCACGAACGACAGTGCGAACAGCGAAATATATTAAGTACTTTTGCTTCATTAAAAGCTCATCGAAAAAACGGACCAATCACTTGGAAGGCGACACCACAACGAAAACGCAAACGCTTGTGTTTATTTTAAATAGCGATCGCTATACGAAAGAGCTTTATTATGCTTTTGGTAGAGCTTTTCATAGGATAATCAATACTATATAAACACAAGCTTGGGCTCATGCTATTTCATCCTTCACCAATTTCAACACAAGCTTTCTAGAGCTTGGACCTCAATAGAGGTGGTACTTCTTCTAGCACATGGGGCAGCCATGGTGCTAACTTGAAGCATGATGAGGAGCAGCTATGGAGTTCTTCTTAATGATTCTTCTTGGAGAAGATGAAGAGTGTGCTCACACTCTAGCTCATGGAGAGGAGGTTATCTCTTGTTCATGGCAAGAAGACTTGGTCATATGCATATTTGATGAGGTACAAGAGAAACAGTCAAGAGTGTTTTCTACTTCAAGACGAAGAGAACAAAAGGTATGGAAGAGAAGTTTGAAGATGTTGACATCATCAGGTGGAAGAAAGATGCAAAAGAAGAAAGTCCATCATTTCCAAAAGAAAAGTAAGACTTCCTTTTCTCATATATTTTCCATATACTTTTCCTATTTTATCCTCTACACCCAAAGACAAGTCTACGAGAACATCTTGTTTAAAGAAGAAGCAGTTTCTTGTTTTGCATTACACTTGTTCATGATTTAGTAGATTTGACAAAGAATTGCATCGAGAGAAACAAAAGCACTCATATGTGTATGAGTTATGTTGAAGCTTTTAAGCAGGCAGCTTATATGTTCCCTCAAAGAATTCTTGGAGTGTCAATACAGAGCTACTTAGTATATGACAAGTTGCAGAGTACTATATTTCTTCTTTATCTAACTCTTAAGGTAAAAGAGTTTTGTAGCAGAGGTTGAAGACTTGGGTTGAGTTTTATGTTTGGAAAAGGTTACCTCATATTCAGTATATTCAGTATTTTCAGAAAAACTTTAGAAAGATGTTCCATCATATCCTATTACTTGATTAAGAAGAGGAGTTAGCCAAAAGAAAATCAAGCAGGTACTATCACATTTCACCCGGGTAAAATATGAAAGTTATGAAGTATCAACTTGCAGCTTGTGGAGTTCTCAAGGTGAGAAGTTTGTCCACTTATGTTTCAAGTAAGAATTGCAGATTCTTGGAAAGGCTTTGTTTGAAGAAAGGTTTTACAACTTTTTGAGAAGCATGGACACTTGGAGACATTCAGGAAGTAAATCAAACATTCAGTCATGAAGGTTTGATGACAACAGATTCTACATAGGAGAGAACATTGATCTTGAATAGATCTTGTATGATCTTGAGTATTTATGATTCAGTTATTTATCCTTTGTTTTGTAAGATTCTTAGCATTGGAAGAAGTAAGTCAAAGATTCAGATTCTATCAGATTTGTGTTACAGAGATAGAAGAAGATACTTGTTATGTTACAAAAGGTTATGAATCCTAAAATGCTTTCAGCAAGGTTTTGTTATGTTAGGATCAGCTAACCTTATTCTACAATTTGGAAAGCTAAGGAATGACATGGAAAGCTATTGGCATGTGTACAGTGCTAATAAAAAGGGTCCAGAGATTTTGTTTCAGATACAGGTATTGATCCCTGAAGATCAGATTTATTGAAAGAAGGAAGACTTTCCACATTTCATAAAGTCTGATATATTTGAAGAATTTTGGATACTAGTGTTAAGTCATCCAGGGGGGTGATGAAACATGAAGACTTATTTTCAAGCCATATGTAAAAGAATGCAGAGTCATACCTACAAGTATTCCTATTTTAGGTATTCCTATATTTCCTTTGTCAGGTTCTCTTTATGTTCCAGCTTTGAAAGAAGAAGGAAGAAGAAGAATATTTGGAGAAAGTTCCTGTTAGGATGTTCCTGTTCAGGAGAAGGTTCCATAATTCTATTTGAAGAGAAGCTTGATATTTCAGAAAGGTATATTCCAGAAGTGCGCACATATATGTTTATACCAAGTTCTGAAGGAAAGAGGTATGAAGGATTTAAAGGATGAAGACATGATGATATCATAGATTCTTTGACTCATATTTCAGTTGATTTCAATTGAGTTGAGTTGATTTGACTTGAGTACAGTCAGAGATGAGCCAACAGTGTTCATAATACACTAAGTTGTGAGTTGACAGTCACAGGTTCCAAGATTCAGTTCCTGATTTTGTTTAGTGTATTTACATGACGCAGCAGAAGTATGTTGAGAAAGCTTTTTTGGAAGGTAAATGTTGAGAGTGATGGATGGATGCACTCAGGAAATCAGTTGGTGCTGCAAAACCTGCTTCACAGCTGCCCTCTTTTCTCTTCAGATATGCTTAGTACACTTGCTTAGCTTCCAAATGACACAAAGGAATCATATATGTACTTTGAAAATGGTTTGGGTAATGATCAACCCAAAACAGATAACTTGGTACTTCAAAAGTCAAGAAAAAACTTTCTATTCCTGTAGTGATACCTGCTCAGACTTTTGCTCAGTGTGACCAGCACACTTAAAATTGGAACAATTCCTTTTGGGAGTATTAAAGTACCTTAGTAAGCTACCAATCACAAGTGGAATCACTTCAATTGATAAACTATGCACTGAGAAATAAGTTTAGCAAACTTCTAGTTACCCCCGACTTTTTAGGAACTCTGCAGACACAGACCAGTGTGCACTTCGAAGCGGATTTCTCATAAATGGCTGAATGAAATCCTCTGAGATTTTGTATGCTTGTAGAAGACCTTGAGCTGGTTCCAATGAGCTATAGATCTCTTGATTTGGTTCAGTAGATCCTGAGATATGCTCCTTTGAAGTTGATAGACTTGGAGAAGTTAACACAGAGAACCAGAAATGAGAAATGTGTGTATATCTATTGATTAACAAGATTGTACAAGCTCAATAGCATGACAAGCATAGCTAATTGAGGTGTAGTGGTGTAGGCTATGGAGTAGCACTAACACACACTCAGTTACAATGAAGATATGCCTCGGGGAGTGAGCTGGAATGAGTGGACTAACCGCGACTTTTCAAATGGAGTTTTTATAGGAATTGATTGTGATTTGAATTTCAAATTCAAACTTAGGCTCCCTTGAATCTCTCCTCTAAAAGTATGGAGATATTCTCTCCACTTAACTATTCTCTTTTCCACGACTAATGAGGTAGGTGAATGACTTTAAGTGATTACAAATAAATGTCAAGTCAAATAGACTTTTACAAGGGGTAAAAGATAATAACTCATAAGTATGAGTTCCTATGCCTTATCCTTCATGAAGAGATATCTTTCAAAGGTTCCAAATCTATCTTCAAAGTTCCAATGTTCCAAGCCAATGTGTGAAGGCTTGATATGCACCAACAGCTCCCCCTCAAGCCAAACACTTTGGCTTAAGTCTTCTCTTTCATTCTTCAATCACTTCCTGCAAACCAATCATAGATTTGAATCTGCATAACTTGTTTCCATCCAATGCCTTTGTAAGTAAATCTGCACATTGCATATTAGTAGACACATATGTCAATTGAATCTCTTTGCTAATTAACTTCTCTCTCACATAGTGGTAATGAACCTCTATGTGTTTGGTCCTGGCATGATAAATTGGATTTGCTGCAAGGTGAAGAGAACTAGTATTGTCTCCAAAGATAATAGGTGGTCTTGTGTGTAGACCTAACTCTGTATATAGAAGCTTCAACCAGATAGCTTCTTGAGTTGCATTGGCAAGCCCTCTATACTCTGCTTCAGTGGATGATAATGCCACTGTAGGTTGCTTCTTGGCTGACCAAGAAATAGGCTTATCTCCTGCAAAACAAATGTAGCCTGAGGTGCTCCTCCTATCATCCTTGCATCCTGCCCAATCTGCATCTGAGTAAATTTTAATGTCAATATCTAATGTATAAGGAAAGTACAAACCATGACTTTGAGTTCCCTTGAGGTACTTCAAGATCTTCTTTGCTGCCTCTAGGTGAGGTATCCTTGGTTTGTGCATGAATTGACTAAGCACACTAACTCCATATGCTATGTCAATTCTTGTCAAGGTAGCATAGTTCAAGCTACCCACCATACTTTGGTATCCTGTAATGTCTTTGATTTCTTCTCCTTCATGAGCACTTAGCTTTTGGTTAACCTCCATTGGAGTAGTAGATACCTTAGCATCCTGTAAACCAAACTTCTTGACCATATCCTGTACATACTTCTTTTGAGTGATGTAGATACCTGAATTTGTGTAGACCAATTCAAGACCTAAGAAATACTTTAATAATCCAAGATCACTGATCTTGAATTCTTTCATCATTTGTCCTTTGATGTGTCTAATCCCATTGACATCATTGCCTGTAATGATGATGTCATCAACATAAACACATAAGTAGATTACCTCTGTACTACTTCTCTTTATGAATAGAGAAGTGTCTGCTTTGCTCATCACAAATCCTTGGTCTAGGAGGTAGGTGGTCAATCTGTAATTCCATGCTCTAGGTGCCTGCTTCAAACCATACAGAGCCTTCTTCAATTTACAAACATAATGTACCTTTTTTGGATCTTCATAGCCAGGTGGTTGTGACATGTAGACTTCTTCAGATATCCATCCATTCAAGAATGCATTCTTCACATCCAATTGAAACATGTTCCAATTTTTGGATGCAGCTACACTCACCAATACTCTGATAGTTGGCATCTTGGCCACAGGAGAAAATGTCTCCTCATAATCAATGCCTTTGGTTTGTGCAAAACCCTTGGCTACCAACCTAGCTTTGTACCTGTTTATTGTTCCATCTGAGTTCTTCTTTAGTTTGTAGATCCATCTGGATCCTATCACCTTCATAGAGTCCTTCTTGGGTACCAAGTCCCAAGTATCACTTTCCTTGAGGGCTTCTATCTCTTCATCCATGGCTTCTCTCCATTCTGGTTGGGTAATTGCTTCTTCATAGGTACCTGGTTCTTCACTCAACAAGTCTTTTGCAAGATATACAGAATGTTTAGTTGCAAGTGATGTGTCATACCCAAATCTGATAGGCTTCTTCTTTTCTCTCTGAGATCTCCTCATTGCTTGAGTAGAAGTTTCTGGTTTATCCTCTAATTGCTTCATCTTCATCTTTCCTTTGGACTTCCAAGCCTTGAACTCTTCAAGGTTTATTGTATCATCATCTGAGCTTGAATCTTCTTGCTGAGTTGGCTCTTCCTTAGTGAGCTTTGGAAAATCTTCCTCCATGTCATAGGGTAGACTCACTTTCCTGCATTCATTCTCATACCAAGAGTCATTTTCATCAAATATGACATCTCTGCTTACCTTGAATCCTTTGTTTGTGGGGTTGTAGAATCTGTATCCCTTTTGGTTCAAATCATAACCAATGAAGATACATTTTTCAGCCTTGGGGTCTAGCTTTCCCCTTACCTGTGAGGGAATATGCACATATGCTACACAACCAAAAATTTTGCAATGATCCAGAGAGGGTCTCTTACCATGCCATGCTTCATATGGTGTCATGCCATCAAGTGATTTGGATGGCAACCTGTTGATGAGATAAGTGGCAGTGGATACACTCTTTGCCCATAGGTAATTTGGCAACTTTTTCTCATTAAGCATAGACCTAGCTGTTTCTATTATAAGTCTATTCCTTCTTTCTGCCACCCCATTTTGTTTAGGTGAATACCTTGTAGTGATCTCCCTTTTGATGCCTCTTTCGTGCAAGAAATCTTCAAACTCATTGGAGAAGTACTCTCCTCCACCATCTGACCTTAGCCTCTTCAAGCTTCTACCTGTTTGATTTTCAACAAGTGCAAGATACCTCTTGAAACAATTAAACACTTCATCTTTGTGCTTCATAAAGTATAAAATGGTCCACCTGCTATAGTCATCAATGAAGGACACATAATACCTTGAACCAGAAATGGAAGGATCCTTGCTAGGTCCCCAAACATCTGTGTGTACCAAGTCTAGGTAGTCTTCATGCATGAAACCTTTCCTTGAGTAGGGTAATCTGTGAGACTTACCAAATTGACATGATCCACATTTGTAAATCATGTGTTGCTTGGATACATTAGGTATCCCAAGCACACATTGATCCCTGCACATTTGCTTTAGAGTCCTTTCACCTATGTGCCCTAATCTCTTGTGCCATATCTCTAACTCTGAAAGTGTCTGATCCTTGTAATTATACAAAGCAATGTTTTTTGTATCTTCTAGCTCAAATGTAAATAATCTACCTGATTTCTCCCCTTTGGCTATCCTTCTGAATCCATGTTTTGGGTCCTCCACATATGCTCCATGTTGTGTGAATCTGACCTGCAAACCTTTCTCCACAATCTGACCAACACTCATTAAGTTCTTAGTTATTGTTGGTACATAGAGTACCCTGCTTAATAGGTTCTGATTACCATCACATGTCTTCACATTTCCAATTTTGATAACAGAGTGTTTAGTGTCATCACCTGTTTGTACCTGATGTTTGCCCTTGGGCTCTTCCAAATTAGAAAGTAGTGCCACATTGCCAGCTACATGGTTAGAACATCCTGAGTCAATGTAAAATAAATGATCATCATTTGTACCTATCTTGGAGGTCATATTCATGATCAATAGGGAGTCATCTTGCTCCTCTGTGTAATTGTTGTAGTCTCTTCTATTTCTGAATCCACCTTGGTAGTTTCCATTGTGGTTGTTGTTGTAGTTGTTGTTGTATTGGTTGTTGTATCCATTGTAGCTTTGATGTTGGTTGAATCTACCTCTCCCTTGAGAGTATCCACCTCTTGAGTAGCCTCTTCCTCTCTGATTTTTGTAATTCTTGTAGCATTCATCTGTGGTATGATTGGACAATCCACAAATGTTGCATGGTGATGAGTTGTAGGGTCTCCCCCTACCTGATTTACCTCCTCTGCCTCTTCCTCTAGATGACCTACCTCTCCCTGCATAATTAGCTTGAGAGGTAGAGCCTTCTTCATCCTGTTTCTTCTTGCCTTTATCTTTAACCTTTTTTTCAGTATAGAGAGCAGATGGATTATTACCTTTTGATTGATCTCCAGCCTTTGTAAACTTTGCTTCATGTGTAAATAGTTGGCCCATAAGTGTTGTGAGATCAGGGGTATGCATGTCCATGTAGAGGTCCATTGCAGTGGTGAAACTTTCCCACTTATCATCTGCCTTGAGTCCATTTGTCACTTGCCTGACTATTTGCTCCTCTTCAATTTCCTCTCCAATGCTTGCTAATTGGTCTGCCACATCTTTAATCTTTGTCACATACTCTGAGACTGATTGCTTGGGCTGCTTCCTAAGGGTTGTGAACTCTATCCATAATTGATTCTTCCTAGCCCTTGTGTTGGAAGAAAAATAGTTTGACAAGGTTTCCCAAGTCTCTTGGGAAGTCTTACAATTCCTTACATGAGGTAAAAGAAAGTCAGATATAGAGTTTAAGAGATAAGACCTTGCCAAAGCATCCTTTGCACACCATTGGTTGAGCCTTTCATGTTCATCCTTTGTAGGTAGTCCTCTAGTCTTGAATGAGGGCAACTCCTCATCTCCTGATATGTATCCAAATAGGCTTCTCCCTTGTAGATAGGTCTTCATTCTCAATGACCAAGCCTCATAATTGTTTCTATCCAATTTTTCAATGAAGGAAGGGAAACCATCACCCATGTTTACCTTATTTGCTCTGATACCACTGTTGAGAGTGATGGATGGATGCACTCAGGAAATCAGTTGGTGCTGCAAAACCTGCTTCACACCTGCCCTCTTTTCTCTTGAGATATGCTTAGTACACTTGCTTAGCTTCCAAATGACACAAAGAAATCATATATGTACTTTGAAAATGGTTTGGGTAATGATCAACCCAAAACAGATAACTTGGTACTTCAAAAGTCAAGAAAAAACTTTCTATTCCTGTAGTGATACCTGCTCAGACTTTTGCTCAGTGTGACCAGCACACTTAAAATTGGAACAATTCCTTTTGGGAGTATTAAAGTACCTTAGTAAGCTACCAATCACAAGTGGAATCACTTCAATTGATAAACTATGCACTGAGAAATAAGTTTAGCAAACTTCTTGTTACCCCCGACTTTTTAGGAACTCTGCAGACACAGACCAGTGTGCACTTCGAAGCGGATTTCTCATAAATGGCTGAATGAAATCCTCTGAGATTTTCTATGCTTGTAGAAGACCTTGAGCTGGTTCCAATGAGCTATAGATCTCTTGATTTGGTTCAGTAGATCCTGAGATATGCTCCTTTGAAGTTGACAGACTTGGAGAAGTTAACACAGAGAACCAGAAATGAGAAATGTGTGTATATCTATTGATTAACAAGATTGTACAAGCTCAATAGCATGACAAGCATAGCTAATTGAGGTGTAGTGGTGTAGGCTATGGAGTAGCACTAACACACACTCAGTTACAATGAAGATATGCCTCGGGGAGTGAGCTGGAATGAGTGGACTAACCGCGACTTTTCAAATGGAGTTTTTATAGGAATTGATTGTGATTTGAATTTCAAATTCAAACTTAGGCTCCCTTGAATCTCTCCTCTAAAAGTATGGAGATATTCTCTCCACTTAACTATTCTCTTTTCCACGACTAATGAGGTAGGTGAATGACTTTAAGTGATTACAAATAAATGTCAAGTCAAATATACTTTTACAAGGGGTAAAAGATAATAACTCATAAGTTTGAGTTCCTATGCCTTATCCTTCATGAAGAGATATCTTTCAAAGGTTCCAAATCTATCTTCAAAGTTCCAATGTTCCAAGCCAATGTGTGAAGGCTTGATATGCACCAACAGTAAATGCAAATATGTAGATCCTAGTGTATGTTTTCAGGTTTTTGAAGACAAGAGATAGCAGGTTCAGAGTCAGTACATGCTACATTTGTTGTCAAGCAGTGATTGCTTGATGAGTACACTATTGGATATCTAGTTTGCATATTTTCTCAAGTATTATGGTTCATATTCAGCAAGTTCAGATTTTTCAAAGGAAAGTCAAATTCAGTTTTGAAGAAGACTTTTGAAGAAAAAGTTCTGAAGTGTCGGAAGTACAAGCTTGAAGCTTGTGACAGGCTATTTGAAGCTTGTGGTAATTTGCAGATTATAAAGTTCGTAGATCCAGTTTAGATTGTACCAATATGACATTGCAGGGCTTCATCATCCACTTTCTTTGCCTTTCCTTTGTTATTTTTGGACTTGCTTTTATCAGTGTATAAAGCTAAAGATTGATTACCTTTAGAGCTTTCTCCATTTTTGATAAGCTTTGCCTCTTGAGTAAGTAGTTGTCCAATGAGTGTATTGAAATCAGGTACATGCATGTCCATGTACAAATCCATAGCTGTGGTGAATGCTTCCCACTTGTCATCTGCCTTCAAGCCATTGATGACCTACCTTACAATTTGCTCTTCATCTATTACCTCTCCAATGCTTCCCAACTGATCTGCTATGTCCTTGAGCTTTGTGACAAAATCAATCACATTTTGTTTGGGAGCCTTCTTGAGAGTTGTGAAATCAAGCCATAGTTGATGCTTCCTAGCTTTAGTACTTGAAGAAAAGAAAGCTTCAAGTGCATCCCACACTTCCTGAGATGTCTTACAACTTCTAATGTGAGGCAACAAAAAATATGAGATAGAGTTGAGGAGATAAGACCTTGCAAGTGCATCCTTGGAGCACCATGTGCTCAATCTTTCTTGCTCTTCTTGTGTTGGTTGACTTTTGTTCCTGAAACTTGGCATAACTTCATCTCCAGCCACATAACCATATAAACTTCTACCTTGGAGATAAGCTTCCATCCTTAATGACCAAGCTGAGTAGTTACCTCTGTCCAATTTGTCAATTGATGAAGGAAATCCATCTGCCATGTTGTCCAACCTTGCTCTGATACCACTGTGAAGAGATGGATAGGTATGTGCTTGAAGATGAAGAGGTGTTGCAAAATCCTTGATCTACACCAGCCAATTGAACTCCAGGAGTATATGGTGGGCCCTTTTAGCTTGTCAATGGATGTATTAGACATCCTATGTACCTTGGAAGATCACTCTCAAAAAGATAGATCAAAACAGATAAGTTGGAGTTAGCTCAGAGGTGAAAAACTTGCTAATTTGGTTCATACACCTGTCCAGTGTTTTGCATAATTCTTTGAGCACAGCAACAATTAACTTAATTCCTCTTGGGGAAGTCTAGATAACTTAAAGAGCTAACTTTCAAGAGTAATCACATAAAAAATAATGAACCACACACTGAGAACGAGTTTTAACAAGTGATGACATCATCCCGATTTTCACGGGCTGCTACAGTTTGAGACTAGTGAGCAGAAAAATGAACATAACTCAAAATGTAGGACTCCAATGATTATGAAAATTTGTATGTTATACTAGCCAGTAAGCTGAATCCAACAAGCTTTAAATCACTGAATTTGGATAAGTAACCACTGAGAAATGGCTTTGAGAAGGTGAGTGAAAAAATCGGGTACCTGACAGAGAAGTGAAGATGAACAGACCCTGTTGACTTCAAATGAACATAAATGAAGATTGCAACATCCAAATGACATGAAAATTTGTGAGCATGTAGTAGACTTATAGAGCTAACTTTACCAAGTTAAATCATTGAAAATGATGCACCAAGCTCAGAGAAAACATCTCTGCAATCTGACTGAGAAAACTGAGAGTAATGGTAGTGAGTAGTACACTTCACAAGAACATGGAAATATGAACCCAAATAATCATGAAAATGAAAGTATATTGCTTGTACAATACAATGACTTACTGATACATATGTGTGCCTTGTAATCACACCTTGATATGGCATAAAGCTCAGCTCTTGGAGGTCTTCACATAGTTCTCTCTAACCACGACTAAAACTGCCATCTATTTATAGTTGAGTTTGGGAGGCTAACTTCCCTCAATCACTCTCCAATCAATCAGTGATTGATTTGATTCTCTACCTACCACAAATCACGAATTTGTGGCTCCTCTTTCCCTTTTTGATCATGTGGACTCAACCACTTAAGATTCTCTCACTTTTACATTAAGTAAACTCTTCAAAAGTTACAAGAGGTAGTTCACAAGTGAACTTTACATTGTCTTCATTTTAAGGCTTCTTCTATGACTTTGTGGGACTCAAGCCAATACTTATGCTTGTCATAGACTTGCTCCAACAGTAAATAATCATCTTCTACCTCATATTAGAGGATTAGAAAGTGCAATGGATGTGTGGAATGCTTTGGAAGAGCATTTTCAAAATACAACCAAGTCAAGGAAGTCCTCATTATGGGTGAAGTTCACAACCTTCAAGAAGAAGAGCTCACAATCAACTTTTGATTATGTGGCAAGAATGAAGGATATTGGAGATAGCTTGGGAGCAGTAGATGAAAATATTGAAGAGAACAAGTTGGTAAGATGAATACTTATAGGTCTGAGAGGAGATGAGAAATGGAAGCCTTTCATATTGTCTATAGAATTGACATTAGATCATTTTACTCCTGATCTTAATCAATTGCTAGGACACATGCTAACTTTTGAGCAGGACATTAAGGGAGATAATGATAGGAATGCAAGTCAAGCTATGTACTTGAAGGATAAGAAAAAGAATGTCAAAGGAAAGCAGTCAACTGATGTTGAAGGATCCTCAAGCCAAGTTAATTTCACAAGAGGGAAGATGAATTTAAGAGGTAAAGGAAGAGGAGGTAAGAAAAAAGATAATGTTAAAGCTTGTTGGATTTGTGGCAGAACAAATCATTTGGCAGATGATTGTTGGTATAACAATCAAAATGGTGGAAGTCATAATCAGAGTTTCAATCAAAGAGGTAGAGGAGGCAGAAATCAAATAGGTAACTTGAGAGGAAGAGGTGGCAGGACTTCATATGCTAGAGGAGGTGGAAGAAGCTTTCAATCTCAGTCCTATAATAACAACTATTATAATTATGCATCAGATCAGAAGGATGACATGACTCTCATCTTGAATGCAACACATGAAGCAATAGGAGAAGATCAAAGTGTATTCTATATTGACTCAGGATGTAGCAATCATCTAAGTGGCAACATATCATTGATGACTGATATGGAAGCAAAGGTGAGTGGACATACAATTCAAACAGGAGACAACACCAAGCATAAAGTGGAAAGCATTGGATCAGTGAAGACAAAGAGTGGAAGCACACTCTTAAGCAAGGTACTTTATGTTCCTACTATTCCTAAAAAAATGATAAGTGTAGGACAAATTGTGGAGAAAGGATATGAAGTCAGATTCACAAATGATGGTGTTTATGTGCAAGATCCAAATCAGGAATATAAAAGCATCATTATAGGTAAAAAAGAAGGAAGGCTTTTTACTCTCAAGGTCCAAGGTAATGTGGGACATGCATTGTTTACTTATGGAAGCCAAAAGATGTCTCAGTTAGACCTATGGCATAAAAGGCTAGGTCATCTTAATGAGAGAGCTATAAAAGAAATGTAAAAGAATGATGTAGTGCTTGGATTGCCAAATGTTGAAGGTCAACACATGGTATACAAGTGTGAAGCTTGTCAATTAGGTAAAGCTCATAGAAGTTCATACAATAAATCAGGTTACAAGTATTCAAATTTACTCGAATTGGTTCATACAAATGTGTGGGGTCCTTCAAGGGACTATAGCATAAATGGATCGAGATATCATGTGTTGTTTGTTGATGATGAAACAAGATGGATTACACTTTATGTAATCAAGGACAAGTCTGAAGTGTTCAAGACATTCATACATTATCGTGCTTATGCAAAAAGGTTTACAAGACAAAAGATCAAGAGGTTGAGATCAGATGGAGGGGGAAAATAATTTTCTAAAGAGTTTGATGATTATTTGTGGAATGCAGGTATAAAAAGAGAAGTATCTTGCAGGCACTCACCTCAACAAAATGGATTTGCAGAAAGAAGAAATAGAACTCTTGTAGAGTTTGCAAGATTAATGATGAAAGAGAAGAATTGTCCCAACTACTTGTGGGCAGAAGCTATCAACATTGCAACATACCTTGTGAATAGGTTACCCTGCAAAGCTTTGGATGGTAGAACACCTTATGAAGCATGGTGGGGTAAGAAACCTACTCTTGATCATTGTAAGGTATTTGGATGTTTGGCATATGCTTATGTTCCTTCTCAATTAAGACATAAGCTAGAGCCCAAAGCAGAGAAATATGTCTTTATTGGGTATGATGATAGACAGATGGGATACAAATTGTGGAGTCCATCTACAAAGCAATTTCTTTTCAGAAAAAATGTTACATTTGATGAGCAAAGCACATGGTATACATGATCAACTAATGATTATGCAGATTTTGAAGAAATACAAAGGAAAGGGAAGACAAAAGTAAAGGTGTATGAATAAGATATTGATGATGATGATTGTAAAAGTAAATTGCAGGGCAATGATGAAATAGGCCAAGATTTGATCCATAGTCAAATGTAGCTGAGAGTTCAAGAAGTGTAGAGGAGAGAAGATCTTTAAGAGAAAGAAAGGAACCTATCATGTATAGCTATGATACATCTTTCTTAACAACAAAAGATTGTGCTTATATTGTGAAGACAGAAGAAGATCCAACCACGTATGAAGAAGCTAAAGGAAAATAGAATGGCAATGCAAGAAGAGTATGATGCTCTACTTGAGAATGAGACATGGGAATTGGTGCCAAGACTAAAGAACGAGAAGGTAATTGGATGTAAGTGGGTGTATATTAAGACAAAGAGGTTTGCAAATGGTGAGGTGTCTAGGTACAAAGCTAGACTTGTGGTTAAAGGTTATGCCCAAACTTATGGGGTAGATTATGATGAAACCTTTAGTAGAGTTGCTAAGATGTCTACAATTAGAACCCTAATTTCTATTGCTACTTGTAAATGATGGAAGTTGTCACAATTAGAGGTGAAGAATGCATTTTTGAAAGGATATATTGCAGATGAGGTGTACATGGAACAACCAGAGGGTTTCATGGATTCAATTGGATTAGATTATGAATGTAAACTCAAGAGAGCTTTGTATGGTTTGAAGCAAGCCCCAAGGGCATGGAATAACAGGCTTCTTAGGTTCTTGAATGAATGTGGATATCAAGCTTCAAAAGTAGATAATTGATTGCTAGTGAAGGCAAGTGAAGATGGGTTCATATATATGTGTATTTATGTTGATGATATTATTGTCGCAAGTACAGATGCTCAAGGTATCAAGGAGCTGAAGAAGCAAATAGAAAAGGATTTTAAGGTAAGTGATTTGGGAAACTTCTCTTATTTCTTAGGAATGGAGATTGTGTATACACAACATGGAGTATATGTTACACAAGAGAGATACTTGAAGAATCTTCTGGTCAAGTTCAACATGGAAGATCGCAAGCCTTCAAACAAACCATTGGAGGTAAATCATAAATTGAGTAGATATGGAGGAGAAGAATTTAATGACATGAAGAAATATCAGAGTTTGGTAGGTAGTTTGATCTATGCTACTTTGACAAGACTAGACCTATCATATGCAGTTTGTGTCTTATCACAATTTATGCATTGTCCAAAGAAAACTCATTGGATTGCAGCTCAAAGGGCACTTAGATATATCAAGGGAACCTTGAGTGAAGGTTTGTATTATGGTTTTACTTCTGACA
Source organism: Ceratopteris richardii (assembly GCA_020310875.1). Classification (NCBI taxonomy): domain Eukaryota; kingdom Viridiplantae; phylum Streptophyta; class Polypodiopsida; order Polypodiales; family Pteridaceae; genus Ceratopteris; species Ceratopteris richardii. The sequence continues at coordinate 77,306,570 of CM035422.1, forward strand.
CAAGAATGAAAGTGTTTAGTGATGCAGATTGGGTAAGTAATTCAGATGATAGAAGGTCTACTCATGGTTATCTCTCTTATATTGGAGATAAGTTAGTTTCTTGGTGCTCAAAGAAGCAACATACAATTGCTTTGTCATCCATAGAAGCCGAGTATAAAGGAATGGTAGAGGCTGCAAAAGAGGTGATATGGTTGAAGACCTTATTGAAAAGTTTTGAAACGGATCAAAGTACTCCAATTATTTTTGGAGACAACATGAGTTCATTATATTTGGCAACTAATCCTGTTTTTCATGACAAGACTAAAGACATATAGATTCAGTATCATTTCTTGAGAGAAAAGGTACTTGAAAAAGAGATTGAAGTCCTGTATGTACCAAAAAAAGAGCAAGTTGCAGATATGTTGACAAAGAGCTTAGATGGACCTAAGCTACAAAAGTCCAAAGAGATGGTAGAAATAAAGACGAATGGCATAATTACAAAGTGACTAAGGGGGCGTTGTTGGAACAAAGCAATCCCTAATTGATGATTATGAAGAACTTGAAGCAAGTCAGAAATCAAAATGAAGTCAAAGAAGTTATTGAAGGAAGTGAAGAGATCTCAGAAATATATCTTGTATACATATGTACATTACAAATGAAAATTCTTGTACAATGGATATAGATGATCATTAGAATGCTAAGGAGTAATGTAATAGATGTGTTCTGAGTCTAAAATCATATGTATATAAGTCAATGATGTAAAGAAATAAGAGATAGAGTCATTAGAAGTCAAGAGTTCATGTGATAGATGTGTAGAGAGTCATCTTCCCGAGTTAGCATTGAGTCTTTCTCTGATTTCTCTGAGCCTAATCAAAAGGATCAAGAAATATTTTGTATAAATTTAATCTAGAAGCTAATCAAGCTATTTTCAAAGTTTCAAGCTCTAATTCTTTTCACATTGTGTGTATGATCAATAGGAACATGTATATGTAAAGTCTGCAGATAGACTTCTCAGAGTTGTGCACTTTTTTGTGTCAGTGTTTTGCTTAGATCTCAGTGCACAGTGTAAAGTTTTTTATAAATGAGCATTCCAAATCTAAGTTAGGAGGTAAGGAAGCTATGGCTAAAAGCATTTAGCAAAACAGGACTTGTACTAAGAGAAATCAACTTGAGAAGTTGACTATGCCAAAGTCGCTTGTTCAAAAAGATAGTTTCTAACATACCTTTGATCTTAATGATCATATTAGAGTTTTAATGATTCTTTTGAAGATCTAATAAGTGTTATGGTTGTGTAAAGGTAGCGTAGAGGTATGTGCATGATTAGATTGATGAAATTTGAAGCTATGTGCAAGTAATGAAGTTAAATTCTGAAGCAGACTCTTTGAAGAAGAAGAAACTTCATACAGAGAAGTGTTTGTGAATGATTTTGTAAATCATGGTAACATTTGTGTAAAGTTTTGTCTATGATTGATATAGAAGTGTTCTTAAATCAGTATAGATCAAGCATTTGGAGATTTAGAGGTCTCCAACATAAACACATTGAGGTCCATTATTATTATGATAGGGAGAATATAACAAGCCAACAAATTGAACTGTCATATGTATCCACTCGACAACAATGCACAAACATGATGACCAAAGCATTGGATGGCATGAAGTTAAATAGATTCAAAGCTATGATTTGACTTCATGAAATCTCAATGGATTGAAGTCTCAAGTATATTAGGCTTGACGGGGAGCTGTTGGTGCATGAAGCAAGCCTAAGTTCGTGAATTTGTGCATCAAGACTTCACAAGAAACATGAGGTGCAATCTCATACATATGCTTCTGTTGCATTTATTTAGTTCTAAGGTTGATTTCAAGTATTAATTTTGTCAAAATTAAAGAAGTGATGTAGTGATAATCTTATGGATACATTGGGAGAAAAATTCCACGCTCATATTTTGTTTAAAGAGTCCAAACAACTCCTAAACGTTAGTATCATTTTTTGGTAGATCTAGTCAATAGGCATCTCTAAAAAGTGTATTTATACATTGAGTTTTAGTTGCATGTAAGAGAGCTGATCATCACACTCACTTGAATGATTCATCAACGTACCTAAAATCTTGTGGAGTCGTCGAACAAATTATTGTCTCATATCGCATTTGGAAATACATTCACGCCACATTTCTATATCTAAATTGTTCTCTGTCTATGCTATAGTGCATGGTTTAAGGTCCATAATCTTTTGTGAGTCATTACAATGCATATATTATCTTGAAGATAGAACTCTTGAAGATAGAACTCTTGTAATTATTCCTACAAAGATTTATGTTCACTGTAGTTATACGCTTTGATTTATGAATAGATAAATGTGATTTTCTCTATGCATCTTCATCTTCTTCAAAATTCAGGATCACCTCCTAACTTCTTATGCATATTTCTCTCAGTATAGTCCTTCTAAATTCATAAAATAACTAGGTATACTTCACTCACCAGTTCATTTTCATGTGTGCAAAAGGTCTTAGATCAATTGAAACCATGTTGTCAGCTCTTAGTAAAACTCTGAGTGCCTTCTTCCATAATTAGAAGATTTTCTTAGGAAACAAGTACTCAAAAGTTGTCTATTTTGTCATAGATTTTTAAGAATCATGTTACAAAGTACCATAGTGATATGCATTCAAATATTCCAAGCTCAATTAGTGTACTAAAGGCATCTAGAAATACCTAGGCTCCTCTCGAGTATGTTTTATCCAAGACCCTCTTATCTCTATGCATTAGTCATCACTCCTCACACACATCTTAACATGTGAATCAAACTAAATTCTAATGTGCTTGAGGAAATCATAGACCTCCTTGAGATCTATATCTAATGCTACTCAATAGATATCCCAACTTATCAAGGAAAGTGAGTCCCATGTGACCTTTTATTCTATATTAATAAAGGTGATGAAGGTTTTATGAAGTGCCTTACGCACTTCATGGAAATTGTTGAGGATGCAGGTCATATGTTTGATGAAACTATGCCATTCATAAAAAGAGATTACAAAAAACGAAGAGGATGGGTACTAGGCGCATTTCGTACATTTCCACAACCATTTTCATAATCAATGATGAGCCCAAGCCTCCACCCATGGATCACCCCAACCTCGCCACATAGGGTTTGATCATGTGAAAAATGAGCCTAAACCAAATGATATTCACCTAGTGAAAGAGATTGAGATAGTTTGAAAAGAGTTATTTGGTGGTGTGGAGAACACGTTGTGTGAGAAATAAAACATGGAAGAGGTCTCACCATCAAATGACAACCCTTCTTAACCCAAAATAATTGAGGTTCAAATTGAGCTTCTCTCCATCATCCTTGTGGATGAATATGAATTTTTATTTGTTCATGATGTTGAGAAGGCATTCAAACTTCGTCTTGATGAGTTTTTATGTATTTTTTCTACAATTCGAGATGTTACACTTGATAATACATTTGATCATCCTCAAAAGGAATCCATTGCATTAAGTGGTTCTATGGCAAACACCATCATGATGGTGTGTGAAGATATTTTGAATGTGATAATAATAACACCATAAAAGAGGAGTGCAATGCAACATGAGAAACGAATAATCAAGAACAATGTTTATAGCCCTCTAGTGGTGGAGTAGAGTGGGATGGCCCTCTCTAGCATAGACCATGATTCTCATATAAGGGGGAAGAAGAAGACATGCTAAATGATGTAAGTGATATTGAATAATTTATCTTACTTAGATTGGTACTTGAACTTATCCTTTTCTTCACGTACATGAAGCCATTGAAGTGGATAACGTTGCTGCAATATCTAATGGAGATCGTGCATCTTGTGGCAATGGCTTAGCCTTGGAAAACTACATTGGAAAGCTTCCAAATGGTGATTTTGTAATAATTCAGAAAGACTACACTCTTCAAGGACATTTCATGATCTGATGCTTGAATGCCTTGAGAAAAATTCTCCATTTCTCTAGACTCATGCAAGAAAATAGTTGTGTCGTTTTGATTAGAAAAATCTCTAGTTTAACCACACTTGGAGTTATCTATTTAGGAAAGTTTCTAGGACAAGTAGGAATTTCCATGGGTCCTGGATTGAAAGACCCAAATGTAATTTCCAACTCGATACGAAGCTTCTTCGAATGTTTGTCTTATTCCATGGTGCTTCACTATAGCTTTATTCATCAGATGATGAGTCTAGATGCAAGTCAAAGTCAAATAGAACCCTTCTTTTCATCACATGTTTGGGCCTTGCCTTGATGGGTGCCCTATTTGGTGGCTCGTCTTTAGAATTTGAATTCGCATGTTCTTGAAGCCAATCCTTTTGTTGCTTTGTCACTTTGTTTTCTCATGATGGATTGATCACAAAGGGTGTGCCATCATGTGAGTAACAATGTAGTGTGTCATATTGATCTCTCCCCAATATAGGATGAAACACTTCTTGAACTCCACTATTTTATATTAAAACAATTGACATTGATTATCACTAAAATTAGTAAGACTCATAAAACCTATCAACTTATCAAAGCATGCCTCCAAGCCTTCTTTTCCTTATTACTAAGATCAACTTGAGAATCATTGTCTATTGTGATCATGCATAGGTCTTTCAATAGCTTATAATGTTCATTATTTTGAGCATTAATTCCTCTTCTAAAAGACTTTATGGTCTTATTTCCTATCATTAACACTTGTTGTAAAATATCTTTAGATTCACCAAGATTTTTGAAAAATAGGGTTATATTTCAACCATGAAAATCAATTAAATTAAGGAGTTTCTCCAATCTTTTATAATTTGTACATATTTATCGAGTGACCTTATGGAAAATGCATTTTCTATATGGAGCTTCCATAGTCTATAAAGAATTATTATGAAGGCATGGAAGTGGCAAAAGTGAACATTAACTAAAGCAAATGGAATAATGGGAGTCCAATCCTTATATGACGTGTCACAACAAGATATGCCTAACATGGGACACCTCATTAAAGGTATATCCCATTCCCTAAATACGCATGCATCTATGTATCTACTAGTATGTATGTATGTATATATATATATATGTGTGTGTGTGTCCCTAAATCCTATTTGCTTAGGTATGTATGTATATATATATTCTTATATAAATATATAAATCTGAATTTCGTGATAATGTATATCTACTAGTATGTATTATGTATGTATGTATGTATGTATATATATATATTCTTATATAAATACTTAAACCTGAATTTCATGATAATGTATATCTACTAGTATGTATGTATGCATGTATGTATGTATATATATATATATATATATATATATATATATATATATATATATATATATATATATATATATATATATATATATATATATATATATATATATATATATATATATATATATATATATATGTGTGTGTGTGTGTGTGTGTGTGTGTGTGTCCCTAAATCCTATTTGCTTATGTATGTATGTATATATATATTCTTATATAAATAATTAAACCTGAATCTCGTGATAATGTATATCTACTAGTATGTATGTATGTATGTATGTATGTATGTATGTATGTATGTGTGTATATATATATATATATATATATATATATATATATATATATATATATATATATATATATATATATATATATATATATATATATATATATATATATATATATATATATATATATGTGTGTGTGTGTGTGTGTGTCTCCCTAAATCCTATTTGCTTATGGATGTTTGTATATATATATATTCTTATATAAATACTTAAACCAATTTTTTTACGTTTTTATGTATATATACTAATATATATATCCCAAAACCCTAATTTTTACATTATTCTTTTTCATATGGTTGAATCTATCCATTCACCATAATTTTGTATCCCTTTATGTATATATATTTATAGGCTCTAAAACTCTGATTTTTTCGGTGTTTATATATGAAAACTTTTAAGTATCCATAAACCCTAATTTTGTATGTGTTTATGTATGCTATTAGTTCACATCCTAAAACCCAATTTCTTAATGTCTTTATGTATGTATACTTGTACATATCCATATATCGTAACTTGTTGTGTGGTTATGTACATAAAAAAATATATATCCTACAATCGTACTTTTAAATGTGTTCATGCATATATACTAATGTATATCCTTGTAGCTCAAGCATAAGCACCACATCCTTTACTTGTCAATCCGCAGATATGTGAGGATTGGTATAAAGACCTTGAGCAAGTGAAGGCACAAGTGCGTGAGTGAAAGCACGCAAGCATGCACACACATACACACACATGCACACAAGGTAAGAGCAAAGAGAGGAACAATGGAAAGACTTTGATTACCAAAGAGTTGTCTTACAAAAGCTCAAATCTACAACAAGCTAACCCCCAAAAATGAGCTCTCTAGCTCTTTTTATATTTTCTAGACTAGTTTTGGCCCTCTCAAGACCTAGTGTCTGGCCTAGTTAAAAATTAGGTTCCAAGCCTTATTTGAGGGCTCAAACGGAGTCTACAAATTATGAAAATTGGTAGGATTATACTTCTAATACTCCTCAAGCTTGAGGACTCTTTGGCTTGAACAAAATGGAGTTATAGAAATATGAAATGGTATTTACAATGGCTTTTAGTGATGAAAATCACTATGTTTATAGGGATATCTTTTGAAAATTTGACATGTACTTCTTGGAGCTCCCTACATGCTCCTTCTTCTTTTGTGCCCATCTCTTTGATGCACTTCCATGCTTCTGTGCTTGACCTTGAGTTCCAACCCTTCTCCCCTCTCGAGTCTGTCATCCTTGGCAGACCCTTGTTGTAAGGGTTGTTCCATGTAGTGCTTTGAGAGGTAGTGTCCTTTCCTTTGTATGTGCTTCTTCCTTGGATTCTAGTGAGAATGTGTCATTGTGAGCTGTCAAAAATTGATAGTTGCTCAAAATAGGTTGTCAAGGTTGAGTTGGAGCAACTGTTGGCTTTGAATGGCATCCTAGGTATTGATGTTGTCCCCATGATGTCCTCTAGATCTTCCAAAGGTGATGTTCATAGTAGTCATGCCAAGTACTCCTAACCCGTAATAAGTGATGGGTTATTCTGTCGGTGCATGGGGTGAAGAGATTATGTGCCTTGTGCATGGCCTTGTAATGTAGCCCTATGCATGCTTACTTGGGGAATGCATTAAAAAAACATGGTGCAAAACATTGTTGGAGCAAGTCTATGACAAGCCTAAGTATTGGCTTGAGTCTCACAAAGTCTTAGAAGAAGCTTTAAAAAGAAGACTATGTAAAGTTCACTTGTGAACTACCTCTTGTAACTTTTGAAGAGTTTACTTAATGTAAAAGTAAGAGGATCTTAAGTGGTTGAGTCCACTTGATCAAGAATGGAAAGAGGAGCCACGAATTCGTGATTTGTGGTAGGTAGAGAATCAAATCAATCATTGATTGATTGGAGAGTGATTGAGGGAAGTTAGCCTCCCAAACTCAACTATAAATAGATGGCATTTTTAGTCGTGGTTAGAGAGACCTATGTGAAGACCTCCAAGAGCTGAGCTTTATGCCATATCAAGGTGTGATTACAAGGCACACATATGTATCAGTAAGTCATTGTATTGTACAAGCAATATACTTTCATTTTCATGATTATTTGAGTTCATCTTTCCATGTTCTTGTGAAGTGTACTACTCACTGCCATTACTCTCAGTTTTCTCAGTCAGCTTGCAGAGATGTTTTCTCTGAGCTTGGTGCATCATTTTCAGTGATTTAACTTGGTAAAGTTAGATCTATAAGTCTACTATATGCTCACAAATTTGCATGTCATTTGGATGTTGCAATCTTCAGTTATTGTTCATTTGAAGTCAACAGGGTCTGTTCATCTTCACTTCTCTGTCAGGTACCCGACTTTTTCACTCATCTTGTCAGAGCCATTTCTCAGTGGTTACTTATCCAAATTCCATGATTTAAAGCTTGTTGGATTTAGCGTACTGTTTAGTATAACCATACAAATTTTCATAATCATTGGATTTCTACATTTTGAGTTATGTTGATTTTTTTGCTCACTGGTCTATTTCTGTAGCAGCCGGTGAAAATCGGGATGATGTCATCACTTGTTAAAACTCATTCTCAGTGTGTGGTTCATTATTTTTGATGATATTACTCTTGAAAGTTAGCTCTTTAAGTTGCCTAGACTTCCCCAAGAGGAATTGAGCTAATTGCTGCTGTGCTCAGAGAATTATGTAAAACACTGGGCAGGCGTATGAACAAAGAATCGCAAGTTTTCACCTCTGAGATAACTCCAACTTATCTGTTTTGATCTATCTTTTTGAGAGTGATCTTCCAAGGTACATAGGGTGTCTAATACATCCATTGGCAAGCTAAAAGGGCCCACCATATACTCCTGGAGTTCAATTGGCTGGTGTAGATCAAGGATTTTGCAACACCTCTTCATCTTCAAGCACATACCTATCCATCTCTTCACAGTGGTATCAGAGCAAGGTTGGACAACATGGCAGATGGATTTCCTTCATCAATTGACAAATTAGACAGAGGTAACTACTCAGCTTGGTCATTAAGAATGGAAGCCTATCTCCAAGGTAGAAGTTTATATGGTTATGTGGCTGGAGATAAAGTTATGCCAAGTTTCAGGAACAAAAGTCAACCAACACAAGAAGAGCAAGAAAGATTGAGCACATGGTGCTCCAAGGATGCACTTGCAAGGTCTTATCTCCTCAACTCTATCTCAGATTTTTTGTTGCCTCACATTAGAAGTTGTAAGACATCTCAGGAAGTGTGGGATGCACTTGAAGCTTTCTTTTCTTCAAGTACCAAAGCTAGGAAGCATCAACTATGGCTGGAGTTCACAACTCTCAAGAAGGCTCCCAAACAAAATGTGACTGATTTTGTCACAAAGCTCAAGGACATAGCGGATCAGTTGGGAAGCATTGGAGAGGTCATAGATGAAGAGCAAATTGTAAGGCAGGTCATCAATGGCTTGAAGGCAGATGATAAGTGGGAAGCATTCACCACAGCTATGGATTTGTACATGGACATGCATGTACCTGATTTCAACACACTCATTGGACAACTACTTACTCAAGAGGCAAAGCTTATCAAAAATGGAGAAAGCTCTAAAGGTAATCAATCTTCAGCTTTATACACGGATAAAAGCAAGTCTAAAGATAACAAAGGAAAGGCAAAGAAAGTGGATGATGAAGCAGGTACATATCAAGCTAACTATGCAGGTAGAGGAAGACATGGCAGAGGTAGAGGAAGAGGAGGTAGACAAGGCAGGGGGAGATCCCAAGACTCCAACTCATGTTCTATTTGTGGATTAACTAATCATACAACTGAAAATTGCTTTAGGAATTCCAGGAATCAAAGAGGCAGAGGATACAATAGAGGAAGTTATGGCTACTCAAGAGGAAGGTTCAACAACTACCATGGCAACTACAACAACTACAATCATTCAAACTATCAAGGAGGCTACAAAGGAAGGAGAGAATACAATAACTACACAGAAGACTCAAACAAAGAGGATTCATTATTGATCATGAACATGGCTATGCCACAAGGTAAATCTGATGAGCATATTTTCTACATAGATTCAGGTTGTTCAAATCATGTGGCAGGAAATGTGGCACTCCTATCAGATTTAGAAGATCCAAGGAATAAGCATGAGGTACAAACAGGAGATGATACAAAACATCCTGTGGAGAAATAGGCAATGTCAAAGCACCTGATGGAAACATCAACCTACTCAGTAAGGTACTCTATGTCCCTACCATTACAAAGAATTTGATAAGTGTTGGGCAAATAGTAGAGAAAGGGTTGCAATTCAGGTTCACAAAAGCAAGAGCATTTGTTGAAGATCCAAGTCAAGGATTCAGAAGAATTGCAAAAGGTGAAAAGACAGGTAGATTGTTCACATTTGAATTACAGGACACTAGAAACATTGCTCTCTTTAATTATGGTAGTCAGACACTCACAGAATTGGAAGTATGGCACAAAAGGTTAGCACATATTGGTGAAAGGTCATTAAAGCAAATCTGCAGGGACCAAAGTGTACTTGGACTTCCTAATTTGTCAAAACAACATATGATTTATAAGTGTAGTGCATGTCAATTTGGAAAGTCTCACAGGTTACCATTCATGAAGAAAGGTTATATGCATGGAGATCTCTTGGAGTTGGTTCATACAGATGTATGGGGACCTAGCAAGGAAGCTTCAATATCTGGATCAAGGTATTACGTTTCCTTTATTGATGATTGCAGCAGATGGACTATCCTATTCTTTATGAAACACAAAGATGAAGTTTTTTCATGTTTCAAAAGATATTTGGCTCTTGTGGAGAATCAAACAGGTAAATCACTAAAAAGGCTAAGGTCAGATGGAGGGGGAGAATACTTCTCCCATGATTTTGATTCTTTTCTTCAAGAAAGAGGAATCAAAAGAGAGGTAACTACAAGGTACACTCCTAAGCAAAATGGAGTGGCAGAAAGGAGGAATAGGACAATTGTTGAAGCTGCAATATCTATGTTAAATGAAAAGCATTTACCTAATTACTTATGGGCTGAGGCTGTATCTACAGCCACTTACTTGATTAACAGGTTGCCTTCAAAATCCCTTGATGGGATGACTCCATATGAGGCTTGGAATGGAAGAAGACCAAGCTTAGATCATTGTAAAATTTTTGGATGTATTGCTTTTGCTCATGTTCCTTCACAGGTTAGAGGCAAGATGGATCCAAAGGCAGAAAGGTGTGTATTTATTGGATATGACAACAATCAAAAGGGCTACAGGTTATACAACCCTACCAAAAAAGGATTCTTGGTAAGCAGAGATGTAGTTTTTGATGAGAACAATTCATGGTATGAAGATTCATGCAGGAAGGTCAATTTACCATATAATCTTGAAGAAGATTTTCCAAAGCTTGGTAGAGAACAACCGAAGATTGAAGAACAAGACACCTCAGAGGATGATGAAGAATCTCATATGGAAAAGATCAAAGCATGGAAGTCTAAAGGTAAAGCAAAATTGCAGGAACTTGGACATGAGGCAGAATCATCACATCATGGCCTAAGAAGATCTATGAGGGAAAAGAAAAAACCAGAAAGGTATGGGTTTGACACCTCCTTAATAACTAAACATTCTATCTACATAGCACATGACATAAACCAAGAGGAGCCATCATCATTTGAAGAGGCCAAAGCAAAAACAGAATGGAAGCATGCAATGAAGGAAGAGATTGAAGCACTTGAGGAAAACAACACTTGGGATTTGGTGCCCAAGACTTCATCCATGAAGGTAATAGGCTCAAGATGGGTCTATAAACTCAAGAAGAATTCTGATGGTTCAATTAACAGGTATAAGGCAAGGCTTGTAGCAAAAGGCTTTGCACAAACTCAGGGAATTGATTATGAGGAGACCTTCTCTCCTGTGGCAAAGATGCCTACTATTAGGGTTTTGCTTGGTATTGCCTCTTCCAAGAATTGGAAGATACTTCAACTAGATGTAAAGAATGCATTCTTGAATGGTTGGATAACAGAAGAGGTATATATGGCACAACCACCTGGCTTTGAGAATCAAGTTTATCCTGATTATGTGTGTAAACTTAACAAAGCATTGTATGGTCTCAAGCAAGCTCCAAGAGCTTGGAATTTCAGGCTTGTTTCATTCTTGCAGGACAAAGGCTTTCAACCAAGCAAGGCAGATCCTTCACTCTTTATTAAAAAGAGTAATTCCGAGGTCATCTACCTATGTGTATATGTAGATGATATTATATTGACAGGAAATGATGCAGATGGTATGAAGAAGATCAAAGATGAGATGAGAGAAGAGTTCAAGATAAGTGATTTGGGTTCACTTACCTACTTCCTAGGTTTGGAAGTTGTCTACAAAGATCTCACTCAAAGGAAGTACATTAAGGACATGTTGGCAAAATTCAAGATGCAAGATTGTAAGATTGCAGGTACTCCAATGGAGGTCAATCACAAATTGAGCTCACATGAAGGTGAACTCATAGAGGACATCACATCATATCAAAGTCTAGCGGGTAGTCTTAACTATGCCACATTGACAAGAGTAGATATATGTTACAGTGTGAGTGTGCTAAGTCAATTTATGCACACACCAAGGAAACCACATATGGATGCTGCCAAAAGGATTCTCAAGTATCTCAAAGGAACCATAAATGAAGGACTTTATTATCCTTATGTATCTGATTTAGGTTTGAAGCTATTTTCTGATGCAGATTGGGCTGGCTCCAAGGAAGATAGAAGGAGCACTTCTGGTTATCTTACCTTTGCAGGTTCAAAGCTTATTTCATGGTCATCCAAGAAGCAACCCACAGTTGCTCTCTCTTCTACTGAAGCTGAATATAGAGGTCTTGCCATAGCTACACAAGAAGCTATGTGGATGAAGACATTATTCAAAGATCTTGGATTGGAGTTTGGAACTCCAACTATTTTTGGTGACAATATGAGTTCTATTCACTTGGCTGCTAATCCTATTTTTCATGCAAGGACTAAACATATTGAAGTTCATTATCACTATGTACGAGAGAAGGTTCTAAGCAAAGAGATTCAAATATCATATGTGTCCACTCATCAACAATGTGCAGATATTCTAACCAAAGCATTGGATGGTACAAAGCTTTGCAAATTCAAGGCTATGATTGGTTTGCAGGTAATCTTGGAAGATTGAATACCTCAAGCATACTTGGCTTGAGGGGGAGCTGTTGGAGCAAGTCTATGACAAGCCTAAGTATTGGCTTGAGTCTCACAAAGTCTTAGAAGAAGCTTTAAAAAGAAGACTATGTAAAGTTCACTTGTGAACTACCTCTTGTAACTTTTGAAGAGTTTACTTAATGTAAAAGTAAGAGAATCTTAAGTGGTTGAGTCCACTTGATCAAGAATGGAAAGAGGAGCCACGAATTCATGATTTGTGGTAGGTAGAGAATCAAATCAATCATTGATTGGTTGGAGAGTGATTGAGGGAAGTTAGCCTCCCAAACTCAACTATAAATAGATGGCAGTTTTAGTCGTGGTTAGAGAGACCTATGTGAAGACCTCCAAGAGCTGAGCTTTATGCCATATCAAGGTGTGATTACAAGGCACACATATGTATCAGTAAGTCATTGTATTGTACAAGCAATATACTTTCATTTTCATGATTATTTGAGTTCATCTTTCCATGTTCTTGTGAAGTGTACTACTCACTGCCATTACTCTCAGTTTTCTCAGTCAGCTTGTAGAGATGTTTTCTCTGAGCTTGGTGCATTATTTTCAGTGATTTAACTTGGTAAAGCTAGATCTGTAAGTCTACTATATGCTCACAAGTTTTCATGTCATTTGGATGTTGCAATCTTCAGTTATGTTCATTTGAAGTCAACAGGGTCTGTTCATCTTCACTTCTCTGTCAGGTACCCGACTTTTTCACTCATCTTGTCAGAGCCATTTCTCAGTGGTTACGTATCCAAATTCAGTGAATTAAAGCTTGTTGAATTCAGCTTACTGTCTAGTATAAACATACAAATTTTCATAATCATTGGATTTCTACATTTTGAGTTATGTTGATTTTTCTGTTCACTGGTCTATTTCTATAGCAGCCCGTGAAAATCGGGATGATGTCATCACTTGTTAAAACTCATTCTCAGTGTGTGGTTCTTTATTTTTGATGAGATTACTCTTGAAAGTTAGCTCTTTAAGTTGCCTAGACTTCCCCAAGAGGAATTGAGCTAATTGCTGCTGTGCTCAAAGAATTATGTAAAACACTAGACATGTGTATGAACCAAGAATAGCAAGTTTTCACCTCTGAGCTAACTCCAACTTATCTGTTTTGATCTATCTTTTTGAGAGTGATCTTCCAAGGTACATAGGGTGTCTAATACATCCATTGGCAAGCTAAAGGGCCCGCCATATACTCTTGGAGTTCAATTGGCTGGTGTAGATCAAGAATTTTGCAACACCTCTTCATCTTCAAGCACATACCTATCCATCTCTTCACAAACATTAGGTCTTGAGCGAACTGCTCAAGGGTATGCTGACAAAGAGGTTTCCTAATCTATCAGTGTTGTTGCGATACCCAAGTAGAGGATTCTTACCATGAAAGGTCAATCGATAGTCCGCTCTTCGTGTTGCACTCCCATCATAGTGATTGACGAATGGTGCATCTTCCATGGTTGATGAATGTCTTTCTTGATGATTCACTGATGAGATTCTTCGAACACCTGGTACTATCCCCTCTCTTCAAAGCAACATTTGCCAAATACTGAGAATTAAATTTCTTTGTTCCTTCACATAAAGCATGGGGTAACTACACCAAGCTTAGTTTCACATATTCTCTTTAGCTCACCATAAGCTAGAGTCTTCTCATCTAGTATACATACAAGGATTTGCAGGGTACTGGAACCAACCCTTGCATATATCTCCTTGGATGCTCTCGTACATGCAGTCATTAAGCATCACTCAAGTTGCAGACCTTCAAGCTCTTCCCTCCTACCATGGTAAGGGGAAACATTAGTTGTGGATGCCATGTTCATGCCAAGTTCTGGAGATCTACCAGATAAGGCAACAATAATATCATCTGCTAGCCGAGACACACTTTTAACTAAAGTGATATTTGCCCAGTCAACAACGATTCCACCTTCAACTAAGCGTGACTCATTCATGTTCCATGAGCCAAACCTGGGAACAAGCTCTCTCTCTCTCTCTTTCTTTTTTGTTTTTTTTTCTCTTTTTTTTTTCTTTTTTTTGAGAGGAACAATGTCACAAAAGAAGAAGAAAATGTTAGTATCAAGAAAATAATTTACATATGTCAAAGATATCTCATGTGCATGGGATTCTCGATTGCATCTATGCACAGCCATGTAATGCGGCCCTATATTGATGCATAATAATTTGGAAATGCATGACTTGAATGGTGCAAAAGATAGATTTGTGCAAGAAGCACTTGGTTTTTGCTCGTCGAGGCTTTCAATGTTTCTTGCAGATCTTGATGTATCCTTTGTTGGAGGTATTCATTGGATCTTGAAATGATGTAAGCGATGGATTGTTGACTGAAAACTAATCATTCTTCCTTATGGGGATCCATTTGAGAAGAGTGTTTGACTGCGAAGTGATCACCTTTGGCTGCTTCATGTTTGGATGGTTGCTTGACTTTCATGTCCTGTGTGTTTGGAGCTTTGGTTTTGTAGGGGCCATTGGTGCTTTTGGCTGCCAAACCCATATCCTTGATGATTATCTTCTTACCATTACTGAAGAGGTGAACTGATCTTCTTTTGATCTCTCTGCTTGGTTCTGACTCATTCATGTCCATTCGACTCATGTTCTTGTGCTGCTTTTGAAGCTGGTATTAGGAAGTCCAATGGTAGCACAACATTGTGTACGAAGACCATTTGAAATGGGGTGGCATTGGGTACCATTTTGTATGCAACTCGATAAGCCCAAACATCATGATGAAGTTGTTTATCCCAATCAAAGTGTTTATTGTTTACCAGTTTTGTCAAGACATTACATAGGATTTTGTTTGTGCTCTTAGCTTGTTCGTTAGCTTGGGGATGATAGGGGGCAGACTTCTTATGTATCACCAAGAATTCTTGGAGAAGATTTTCAAATGAATTCATTCAAGAGTGTTGCCTCTATCGCTTACTAACTCTATTGGTAATCCTAAGTAACCATGTTTGCCTCTTCGGTATAGTTTTCTCCAACTAACGCATGGTTCATCTTCTTGCCAGACTAGCCTCGCTCGGTAATGTTCTCGATCTCATAAATTCTACCAATGGAGCACTCCAATATGGAATTGACGACACATGATAAAGAGTGGCATGATCCACTGGGGATCTCTTTTGACATATTGGGCAATTCTTAATCCATTCATGTATTTCTTTGTCCATACTAGGCCAATGCACTCCTAAACGTTTTAGATTTTGCAATGTTCATTGTTTATAGTGATTTCCTATCAATCCTTCATGGGCTTGCTGCAACCAAATACTTTGTTCATCGCCCTTGACACAACAAGCTAATACACCCTCTGTATCTTGTTTGTACATGTTGCCTGCCAATATTTGATAGTTTTGCGATCTTACGATTTCTTCTTTGTTTGTTCTCACATTCTTATTTGCGGGTCCAAAGGTTAGGACTGGTACCAACTTATTTGCCCATTTAGGAACAACTTCTAAATTGAAAAGATAAGCATGAGGTAGTTCATCAGACACTCCTTGCGGTGGTTCTCTTGAAGTAATGCGAGAAAGGTGATCCAGCTTGAGGTGGGTTCTACCTTTCCTAAAAACAACTTCAAAATCATATCCATTAGGAAGAGGAACCATCTTACTGAGCATCCTATATTGCAAGGTTTATTGACCAAATATAGTAAAGCTTGATGATCAGTGAAAAACTTGATCTTGTTGGACAATAAATAGTGTCTAAACTTCTTCACGGCATATACCATGCCTAAGCCTTCTCTCTTAGTTGTTGTATAGTTTTGTTCAGGTGTATTTAGCTATCAACTAGCATATGCTATATGCAAATCTAGATTTCCTTCACCTGTGGGTTGTGCTAGCACACATCCTATTGCATGATTGGAGGCATCTACATGGACATGGAATGGTTTATTCCAATCAAGAGTGGCCAATATTGGTGTTGTGCACAATCGTCTCTTCAACTCATTGAAGGAATCGTGGCATTCATCGTTCCACTCAAAATTTGTCATTAAGGCATAAAGAGGTTTAACTATGATTGCATACATGTGGATAAACCTGCGATAATATCCACAATGGCCCATAAAGGCTTGTACCTCTTTAACATTCCTTGGCCTTGGCAACTCCGCTATGGCTCTAGCTTTGTCCTCATCTGTTGATATTCCATTTTTAGAAACAATGTGGCCTAAGATTTTACCTTGTCATACAACGAACACACACTTCTCTGGGTTCAGACACACTTGATATTCTCTGCACTTGTTGAAGATCTGTTTGAGCTCAGGGATGTGGAGTCTTCTTTCTTGGGAATGAGCACATAAATCATCCACATATACTTCTAAGATCTTTCACAAGAACTCTTGAAAGACATGACACATGAGCCTTTGGAATGTTGCAGGTGCATTAGTAAGAACAAATGGCATCACACGAAATGCAAAGATTCCCCATTATGTGGCAAAAGCAGTTTTATGTTGATCTTCTGGGGCAATGGATACTTGGTTGTAACCTAAAAATCCATCAAGGAAGCTATAAACTTCCTTGCCTGCAACACACTCCAATAAATGTTCAATGATTGGAAGTGGATAGGTATCTCTGATCGTAGCAGCATTAAATTTTTAAAGGTTGATACACACTCGCAATTTTCCATTTTTTCGGGGCACCACTACTGTAATAAAGTAAGTCTATGATCCAAGGGTCTGGCCGGTTTAGACAGATCTGAAATCGGACACCGTTTGGTCATCCGTGTGTATGACCAAAGATCTCGAGTTTAGACTTACTAGGAGGTCTTGTGCTCTTGTGAACAAGTGAACCACTTAGCTTAGTGGTTAAGACTCAAGGGTGTGAAGGACGAGGTCTTGGGTTCAATCCCCATGGGATACATGGGAAGAGTATTTTGCCCAAAGAGCTCTAGAACCTTCTAGAAGCATCCAATGGACACTTGGCGCACATGTAGTTACATGGCTGACACTTGGATGATTAGCATTCACTTGCCCAAGAAGGTAGTCCCCTGGAGAGAGCTATATTTAGAGGCATTTGGTTGGGAGGAGAGTCATCTCTCTAGTATGTGGTGGTCGTAATCCTTGTTCTCTTGCATTGGTATGAGCTTGCTAGGCTCATCATCTTCCTCATGCTTCCATGGAGACCTTAGAGGTTTCATCATCTTGTTTAGAAGCATCAATGGAGGCTCATTTCCTTCATTTTTATGCGTGCATACGTTTTTTGGTCGTATTTCTGCTTATGGCCATCTTGAGCAACTTGCCGAGTTGATCGTGCGTTGGCTAATTAGTATGGAATAGCAAAAGATAGGATTCTCTCTGTTATGAGGAAACGGGGACTCGAACTCTCGACCTCCCGTTTAAGGGGCGCTGGCCTATCCATGAATCCCACATGCGTTCGTAATCTCCTGAGCGTGAGCTACTTATTTTGACAATATATCTGCGCTGAAGAACACTTAGCAGAGAGTACCAAAAAGATCAAGATTATCTATACAGTGTGGCTGAGGGGACTCGAACCCCCGTCCCCCCAATCAAAGCACACCCGCCTATCCAAGGAGTTAACCGGTCTTGGCAGCATCCATTCGCGGACAGCGTATCTTGTGGTATATTGGCGCTGTAGAAGACTACGACAAGGCGCAAAAAGGATGCTTACTGAAGTGTGCAAGCGCGGGAATCGAACACGGGACGTGTCCGTTACCGAGGTGCTCAGATATCCATGAAGATAAGTGCTCTTTGTGAGTAGAACATAGCGCAGATCCCATGTTGATGGAATTCGGCGCTGCCTGTAGCTCCACGCGGTGATCACCAAAAGTATCAACACTCTGTTGCAGACCAGAGGACTCGAACCTCCGCCCTAGTTTTGAGGAGTTTCTCGGGTATCGCCTACCCACAAAGTTCACACGCTGACGAAGTGTAATTCCGCGGCAGTTTTTAAGCATCTAAGTTTGCGACTGAAGACGGATTAATGCAGGATTCAAAAAAGTAAAAATCAATCTTTGCCGTCGGCCCCGCAACGGATTCGAACACAGAACCTCTATTTCGGAGGGAATAGGCCTATCCACAAGGCCAACGGCGCTCACGGAGTAAATATACGCAGAATATCTTTTGGAGCATACGATGAATGATCTTCTCTATTGTGCGCCCGGAGGGATTTGATCCCGAAACCTCTCGGTTGGGAAATGCTTCTATATCCACAAGTTCACAGCTGTTCGTACAAACTATGACTATAGAAGTCCACAACTTTTAATAACAGAGCAGAAGAACGGAAGAGGAGCTGTGGAGTGAAGATCCGGAGGCCTAAGTTAGTCGATCTCGACGGACCAAGTCATCCAAGACTATTTCTTGATGAGGAAGCTTCAAGAATGGTGAATAGCTCCTCGCAAGGATCAAGAGGATGAATCACTCTTCCAAAGAATCAATGGAAGGACGTAGCTAATTGGAAGATAAGTATTTTCCAAGTTATGTTTTCATTTCGATATTTGTTTGCTCGAATGCTTTCATTTAGGATGCATTAATTAGGACTAAAAGTATAGTCCAATTATGGTTATCTCAATATGAAAGCTAATTAGAGAGCTAAAGACAGTATTGAAATGACATAAAAGTATACAAGTACTTTTCAGTTTTAGGTATGCAATTGAAATTTTTATTTCCATTCATGCACAAAAATGAAAAGATTATTTGTGCATAAAAGAATGTTTTGTGCACATCAAGTTCGCACTTGCTTGGGAAAGGTAGTTAATTCTCCAGTTCATGCACTTGAATAATTACCCTTTTGCCAGAATAGCAAGCAGGTTGTTTTTGCATGGATGCTTGTTTGCATACCTAATAAGCTCAAGATTTGCTTAAGTTCATTACACTTACATGAACATGCATTTGCACCAAAGAATGGGCATTTGCATACATGAACATGCATTTGCATGCAAGTAGATGCATGAACATACGCATGATTTTTTGGTAAGTAGCTGAACACGTATACTTTCATTCCTTTCTTTTTCTAACTTGACTTAGCTAGGAGGAAAAAAATAGAAAATTACCTAGTTGCAAGGATCTTGACTATCATGCAACTAAGTATCTAGTCTATTTTTTCCCAAAAAAAGTGATACATAGATACCACTTAGTAGGAGTCTTTGTGAGGAAAAGAAAGCATGTTGAAAGTAAGTATTCATTTTTCTTGTCATTAAGATGCCGAGAAAATAGAGCTACTTTCCAATGTGCATGCTCAGTCTAAGTTTGGGAAAGAAACTTAGATATTCTTAGCAACTATCGAGGATTTAGTTGTTTTTTGGATGTTCATGTTCATGCATCCAAGTAAGGAAATTTCTGTTTGAAACTTGTAAAGTTCCAAAATATTTTTAGGAGATTTAATACTTTAATATTCATCAAACATTGATGAATAAGTAGAAGTATTGAACTTCTAGAATCCCAGGAACTCTAGTGGTCATAGATGAGAGTTTCCAGAAATGCATCTCAAGGCATGATGCAAGGTCTTCAATCGACGCGGAAACTTTTCAAGGAAACTTGCTTGATTCTATTTAAGCTAATTCAAGGCTTAAAAAAGAAACCAAGATAAATATTAATTGATCTTTAGGAATCAAGTAATTTCCTAAAGTCATGACAATTAATGAAATGATTTAGATTATTTTCATTTCTGAAACAGATATCTTAGGAAATCCCGATATTTCCTAAAGACAAATTTAGGAAACAAGTTCTTTCCTAAAAGATTAACTTCAAGTGGTAAAGCCTTGAATCTTATAAAAATCAAGAATATTTTTTATAAGATTAAGTAAACAATTCCAAGCATTATTTGCTTATGCAAAGTTTTCAAACATGGAGACTTTATTAAAGTATGCTTGGTGGTCTTTAAGATAAGAAAAGCTTAATCAAGAGACCCAAGCAAAGTAATCTTTGGAAATTAAGCTATTTCCTAAAGATAAGCTAATGAAAGAGTTCAATTAACTATTTCATTAGTTAAATGAGAATTATCTTTTGGACAAGCAAAGCCTTAAGTCTTGGTCTTATCCAAAAGTCTAGAATTCCTTTTGAAGATCTTTCCAGTAAAGGAGAAGATTCCAAGATGAATCATTGAACTAGAAAGTAAAAGATTCCAAGATGAATCTCTGCTTCAAGTTATAGCTTAGTATTACTTGATTCCTTGGTAGGAATCAAAAAGTTCTTGAAAGAAAAAATCTCCCCAGTTGAGAGACTAACATCTTTCAAGAGAAGTTTTATAGCAAGTAGTTTCCAGCAAATCCCTAACCACCAGGTTTGGTATTTAAGTCCAAATAAGTGATATAACCTTAAGGTATATCATAGATTCTTAGCTTTGGAATCTGAAAAGCATTAGAAAATGCTTGGACTTAAGTTGAGGGAAAGATCTCTAAAATCCTGCAGGTAAGCAAAGAAGCTTAAGATAGTTTAAGAGATCTTAAAGATAAAGACTAGGTCTTTATTTTTGTCGCAAGTATCAACCAGACTTGATCAATCTTGGCCATGATTGTCCAAGTAATGTGCGATTAGAACTACTTTGTAGATTGCCCAAGTATTGGCAATAAAATTCCTTATAGGAATTATTCACTCAAATTCCATTTATTCGATGGAAAACTGTGAAAAAGAGTAAGTTGTTCCAAGTCTGAACAGAGTAAAGAAATTCCAAGAATGTAGTCTGCAACCGTGAAAATGGTAATTAAGTCTGTGGAAGGTAAAACATAAGTGTTTACCTATCCTTAAAGGGATTTTGGTACAAATCCAGAAAGCATGAGCGGATGCTTAAGACTTAAGCAGTAAAGAGATTCCTAAATAAAGTCCCCGGGGTAGGTACCTAAAGCAACAGTAAAGAAAAGAATCTAAAGACAAGAAGTCAAAAGCTCTTGTCGCTACAAAATTGGTCAAGGGTAAACCAATTGAACTTGAATTCAAGAAAATTCAAGTACTTGGAATTTTGATTGGTTTTCATTTGAAAACCCTAGCAAAAAGGATTGGAGATATTCTATTAAAGGTTTTCAAGTTCCCAAGGTAAAGCACATGATTGTGAGACGATCATGTGAAGGAATCAAAACCTAGAAAATCTAATTAGAGGTAATGCCTGAAACTTCCAATTCTTGTAAAAGAATTGAAGAAATAAGGTACTCTATCAAGAGATGTTTAGACTTTAGGATAAGAATCACCCACACATTAATGTGAATATAAAATAGGGTGGTATGGGACACCAGATTTTATACTCAGATTGATGTAGGAAAGATGAAATGGGACATCGGACCGTGGGATGATGATTATCTTTTAGTCCTAGTTTGGATTTTGAAGTTAGGTTTCATCCTCAAGGGAATTAAGACTTCAAGAAAAGTTTAATTCGTAAAGGATGAAAGTAGTATCTTACGATACTTCTAGGTAACTTCAAGATCAAGGAAACTGAAGATATGAAGTAAGTAACTTCCAAGATCTTCATAGAACACTTCAAGTTTAAGTGTTATTGATCAGAAATATTTGATAAATTTTCTGAAAGAAGTTGGACTTTTACTTTGAGTTGATCTTTTCAACTAAAGATTCAATTGACTAAGTCAAGTATCAAGTTCCTAGTATAACTTGATAAATTCACTCTTTTAGACTCAAAGAAATGCACAAGAATTGCATTCACGATTAGGAGTCAAAAAGACTGAATGTGACATGAACTTAGTCTCAAGTGAAGCATTATTTGAAAACTAAACTCATCGATAGAACCTCAGTGGGTCGACACACTGATGTTGGTTACCACACTAGTATCTTGTGGTTGGATGATGTTTTTGATTTTCTTTGTATCTTTCTGAGAATCCAGCTTATTTCTCTGAAAGATAAAGACAATGCTTCAATATCTTGTTGAAATAGATCTTTGAAAAGTAAAAAAGTCCTGAGTCATCTAGTCTTTGACTCATAGCAAGTTTATGTATATTCGAAGTTTGAATTGGTTGTACAAAGTCTTAGTTATCTCTTTCCGCTTTCCAAATCTTTTGGAATTGACTCAGATATGGTATCTGATTCCTTTTGCAAAAGACCAGGGATAGCCGGTTAGAATTAGATAACTAACTTGAACATCCTAGATAGATGTTATGTACAAGAACCTTTTCAATCTTCAAAAGATGATAAGTCTAAGTAGACTTATTCATTTGATTTTGCTATAGCATAAATAATTTCCTAGAGTCCAGTATACTCTAGAATAAAGAAGTTAGGAATTGCTCATCAGATTGACAATTCCCAAGAACTTTCAGTTAAAAGTCTTTGAGAAAAGTGTCCTAAGTTGGACAATTTTCATTTTGAATTTGAATTGGTGAAGTTAGTATGGTTGATTCCACCGAAATGGTAAACTTTCTCCTACAGTTTACATAGGATTTTTTCAACTCATTGGGACAAAGTAGTCCTCTAGTCGGGTGAAAAAATCAAGTAACTGTTAGATAAAAGTAAACCATTGTACAGACATCTAAAGTTAGATGTATGGGACAACCAAACTTCAAGTTCTCCAAAACAAATTCAAGTGAATCAAGAATTCTCAAAGTCTTGCGAGGGATAAGAATCCCACCTTCATTACTAAGCCCATGCACCAGTTATGCCCAGAAATGGACTAGTAATTTGAATCCACCTAGTTCACATGTTTGTGCCTAGATCGCACATCCAGAAACTGTGAATTAGCCAGGGATGTCATTAGATCCCCCTTATTATTCTTCACTAGTTTGTACTTTGTCCCGTTCATCAAAGTGCAAACCCAGATAGTGTTTTGAATCATTTGGGCAGGGATGCCACCACAGAGATGAGACATGTTCTTCCAGTTCTAGAACATGACCATGTTCTTCCAGTTTTAGAACATGAGGCTCGGGGGTTGCCTACAGTATGTATATAGCTCTATTTTCGAGGACGAAAATATTTTCCAAGGGGGGAAGAATGTAATAAAGTAAGTCTATGATCCAAGGGTCTGGCTGGTTCAGACAGATCTGAAATCGGACACCGTTTGGTCATCCGTGTGTATGACCAAAGATCTCGAGTTTAGACTTACTAGGAGGTCTTGTGCTCTTGTGAACAAGTGAACCACTTAGCTTAGTGGTTAAGACTCAAGGGTGTGAAGGACGAGGTCTTGGGTTCAATCCCCATGGGATACATGGGAAGAGTATTTTGCCCAAAGAGCTCTAGAACCTTCTAGAAGCATCCAATGGACACTTGGCGCACATGTAGTTACATGGCTGGCACTTGGATGATTAGCATTCACTTGCCCAAGAAGGTAGTCCCCTGGAGAGAGCTATATTTAGAGGCATTTGGTTGGGAGGAGAGTCATCTCTCTAGTATGTGGTGGTCGTAATCCTTGTTCTCTTGCAACTACAATGGGGGACACCGATTCAGTATTCTCAATCTCATAGATAAATCCAGCTTCAATCAACCTATCAATTTCTTCTTTTATTTTTGCTGCATAAGTGTCATTATATGTGTAGGGCTTCTGTTTGGTGGGCCTGGCATCAACTGTCATGGGGATCGTATGAGAGAAAATTTTCAAATCTACCCCCTTCAGGTCTCTATAGCTCCACGCAAAAACATCCCTATATTCCCTTCATAAAGCTACAAGCTCTATTTCTTCCTCTACACTTAGGTCCTCTCCTATGTACGTACATCGCTCTTCGTTCCTTTCAATGGTTACAACAATTTTTTTGGTCTTTTCTTTATTATCATACACTTCTCCTATAATGGCCTCTCTTTTTGGCATTCGTACCAAAATTTTCCCGTCTTCAACTTCATATTTCTTGAAATTCTCTAGTACTTCAAACAATGATTCCTCCTCTTTTTGTTTGCTACTTTTCTTTTCTTTTTCTTTTGACCTCCTTCACTTCCATCCTTTGAATTTAGAGTTTTAATGCTTGTGAGAGGTTCTTCTTCTTTTTGGGTAAAGAATCCTATGTCTTCTAGATAGTGCTCCTCTAAATTAAAGCAACTATCCATGACAATGGACTCTAGATCATGATCATTCTCTTCTTCTTCTATGACATCGCTAGGGTCACACTCTTCTATTAAAGGCTGACACATGAACACAAAAATATCATAACCCTCCTCATCACAATGAGGTGTCCACTGTTCTTCATTGACAACAATGTCCATGGTGGCTAAGATTTTTGCCCAACCGTGAGGCTCAAATTCCTCATTTGGAAAGATCATTGGTGTATAGGCTGGGTCTTTAAGAGGCCTTTCTCCTTGAGAAGTTCCTTCTCCTCTCGCTTTTAGGAATTTTTCTTCTTCCTCTGCGACCTTGCACATCCACAAGTGAGTATCTTCATGTATCCAAGATGGATCAGAATTACTTTCAGAATGCACAGAGATTGAATCTTCAGGCACCTTGTGGATAGGGTTCCATTGTACGGGTGGTACATCTCTGAATGTATAGTCCTTTAGATTGAACTTGGTTGTGACCCCTAAGTGCTGCAAGTACAAGGAATTAGTTCCCCAATCTTGAACTATCTGGAGTTGCGATAGGAAGGGTCTTCCTAGAATCATTTCATAGACATTATTTTGCCAAAGTCACATATAGCAAAGGCGTGCTCAAAATCTACACCACAAGTGGTTAGAGTTATCCCTTCAAGAAATCCTAGAGGCCTTTCAATATGGCCATCAGCCATTTGAAGCTTCATCCTAGCCAGTCTTAATGCAGATTTGCCCCATTGCTACCATAAAGAGATGGTCGCAATCGCAACACTAGCACCTGAATCTAAGATAGATTTGGTTGTGTAACCTTGGTAGGTTATTGGAAGATAAGTATTACCTTCTTCACCTTCACTCATTTCTCCTCTTTTGTCTAAAAGTGTCTCTCATACTTTTTGTTTAGAGCCTGCTTTCGACACACTGGAATTGAGTTCAGGAACCTAATTCGCCACATGCTTCCATAGATCTGGTTTTGCTTTGAGCAACTTTTCTATGGTGAGATGACACTGAACCTTAGTGTTCTTCATGAGATGAATGTTCCCTGGAACCACTGAGTCTTCATGTCTTACCAATATTCCGGGAGCTTTGATCTGAAGAGATTCAGATTCCCATGGGCCTGTAAATTGTGGTAACTCTTGTAAAGAATTAAATTGGGAAATTGATCATGAAGATCATCAATTTCAGGAATAGGAGGGGGGTTACCCTTCTCCTTGGCCCACTTCTCAAGAACTCTTGAGAGTACTATTGAATTGAAAGAGGTGTCTCCCCATCCATGCAAACAGAAACATAATCTCTCGTCAGTAGTGAGCTTTCTCTTTAACCAACTGGTTGAGCCTATGGAGGTAAAGAAACCTACAACTTGTTTACCAACTGCTCTAATCTTTCTAGTAAGCCCTCAAAATGCAAACGTGGTTTGATAGAATTTTTCTGATTGAACAATTGATTGGCCTTGAGCATAGCCTAAGCTAGCTCTACCATTTTCATGCACATTTTTATCCGTTCAATCTCTAAATATGCTCTAGGCTAGCTCTTTTCTAGGTTTGCAACTATTGGCCCTTCTTGAAGTCGAGCGTGGTAGGCCTTGAACATCATGTCCAAGTCTTCTGGGGTTGGATCTGCAAGAACAGACCTTAGTTGTGGTCTATTTACAATGGGTGGTGGGGTGGGATGAAGTGTAGTGGATGGAGTTTCAGCATGCGAGGGATTTTGAGAGGAAATATCTTCTATTTTGCTTTTTGCATATCTTAGGCTTTCTTCAAGTTCATATAGCTTTTTATTCCACTTGTGATTGGCCTTCTCTCTAGTGTCCTTCCATGTTCTTGTTTTCCTCTTACTAGGCTCTCTTGATTCACTTGACTCTGATTGTTCAGCTGGCTTATCCTGTTTTTAGGCTTGTGCCCTG
Organism: Ceratopteris richardii; assembly: GCA_020310875.1. Lineage (NCBI taxonomy): Eukaryota > Viridiplantae > Streptophyta > Polypodiopsida > Polypodiales > Pteridaceae > Ceratopteris > Ceratopteris richardii. Next base: position 77,333,023 of record CM035422.1, read on the forward strand.
GTAACTACCTGTATAGGAGCCACATTACTGCTACTTGAACTTGAATCCACCACTAAGCCTACCACATTAATCGGTATAACCTTGGGTACACTAGAGGGGTTCCTTGGACAATCTCTCGGGAGATGATCTTTGTCGCACTTAGGACAAAAAGCTTGTATTGTGATGGCCTATCCTTGCCTTGGAGTCGGTGAGTGGGGACATTCACGAATGAAATGGTTGCCTTGACATCTAAAACATGGTCCTCTAGGGGCTTGTGGCCTCATTTGTCTCAATTGGGGCCTAGGGTTAGGATTCATATACATGACATTGGAGTATTCAGGCTCCCAATTTTGTTCCATAGGTGGTGCCTCATAGTGATAAGGATAAGTCTCACTATGCTCAGGTGACTGTGCGTAATAAGCTTACGGACTATCTTCATAGGAGTAGTCAGAAATCTGGGCATGAGGGTCATTTTCTGAGACTAATGGGGTCATTCGCACCAATGCTCTATTAGGGTTCTCCTTTGCCACTACATACTTAACTGGAATCACGTTGGTAGGAGCTACTAGTTGGTTTCCTAGGACCGGTTGTGGCCTATACGGTGCTTGATATTGTTGTTGGTACTAAGGTTGATATTGCTATTGTGGCCTATAATACGGTTGTTGGTATTGGTTTTGATATCTACCCTACTAGTAAGGTTGTTGATACTTTTGTCTGATAGCTTGCCTATTGTATGGACAATCTTGAGCCATGTGGTTCGTGTATTTTCTCTCAATTATGCAATATGGAACATTCCTTTGTCTCACGTTTTGGTTTTGCCTTGGGCATACATTAGCCATGTCGTCCCCTCCGCAAGTATAACATCAGTTCAGTGAGGTGACCCTTGGTCTTTGTATATTTTGAACTCCTAGCTTCTTGGCAACCTTGTCAGCTATCTCATCTATCTCAATGGAGGTTCTAGAAGTATGACTAGTAGAACTATCTGAATCCTTGTAGAGTCCAAAAATTAATGTTGCTTTATTTATATATATATATATATATATATATATATATATATATATATATATATATATATATATATATATATATATATATATATATATATATATATATATACACACACACACACACACACACGCACACACACACACACACACACACACACACACACATATATATATATATATATATATATATATATATATATATATATATATATATATATATATATATATATATATATATATATATATACATATATGTGTGTGTGTGTGTATGTATACATATCCTAAAATCATATTTATCTACCTGTGTATTTCTATAATAAAGTGATAGGTTCGAGATGGTTGAACCACATAGTTGATAGGTAGGAGATGGTTGAACTACACCCTAAGAGGGAGGATTAGGAAGTAATCCTCAACCATGGCTTTTGGGGCAAGTGGTTAGCCCATGTTCCTAACCAAGGGGTTGTGAGTTCAATTCCCTTCAAACTTTCATAGAGGAATGGGAAACCATATCCTAAATCTAATATTTATTCTCTAGTTTGATTCTCAAGAAATGAACACAACGGATTAGTAAACCTTCTAGATATTGTTTGAAAGTCTAAGAATTTCTTTCCAATATCCATTCAGCATTGCAAAAGAATACAAGCTGAATCATTTGATCAAGTTAATTGATTCCCTAGAAAGAATCTCAAGTCCTTGAAGAATAACATTCTCCCAAGTCGTGAGAATGAAATTCTTCAAACTCTTTAGATAGCAAGTAGATCCCCAGAGGTTGCAAACCACTAGAAGTGGTACTTAAATTCCAATGGTTGATATCACATGTTAGTGTATCAAAGATTCTTATCTTTGGTATCTGAAGGGCATTAGTACATGCTTGGACTTGAGTTAGGGAAAGATCCCTAAAATCCTGCGGGTAAGCAAAGAAACTTTGGATTGTTCAAGAGATCTTAAAGATAAAGACTAAGCCTTTGTTCTAGTTGCAAGGTCAACTAGACTTGATCAAGATTGGCCATGATTATCCAAGAACTTGCGATTGGAACTACTCTGCAATTTGCCCAAGTATTGGCAATAGAATTCCCTTGAGAATTGTTCACTGAGGTTCCATTTATCTAGAGGAAAATTATGATAAAAGTAATTTGTTTCAAGTTTGAACAAAGTGAGAAATTCCAAGAATGTAGTCTGCAACCATGAAGACGGTACTTAACTCTATGGAAGGTAAAACATAATGTTTGCCTATCCTTAAAGGGATTTTGGTATAAATCCAGAAAGCATGAGCAGATGCTTAGACTTATGCAGTAGAGAGATTCCTGTAAAGTCTCAGCCGAGGTAGCTACTTAAAGCTGCAATAAGAAGGAATCTAAAGACAAGAAGTCAAAAGCTCTTGTCACTAAAAATTGGTCAAGAATAAACCAATTGAACTTGAACCTGTGAAAAATTAATGTACTTAGAATTATAACAGGTTTTCATTTGAAAACTTGAGCTAAGAAGAATAGATACTCTAACAAGAGGTATTCGAGTTCCCAAAGGAAAGCACGAGATCATGAAATGATCATGTGAAGGGAGTAAAATAGTGTGGTATGGGACACCAAATTTTATACTCATATTGATGTAGGAAAGATGGTATGGGACATCGGACCGTGGAATGATAATTATCTTTGAGTTTGAGAATGGATTTTGAAGTTAGATTTGATCTTCAAGAGAATTAAACTTATGAGGAGAAGTTTAAATTCAAGGAGCATAAAAGTATGATCTCAAGATACTTCAAGATCAAGAAAGCAAAAGATATGAAGTTGGTAACTTCGAAGATCTTCTATTTCAAATTTAGAAGTGTTCTTATTTGAGTTATGAAACACTTCAAGATTTAGTGTTGTTGATAAAAAATACTTGCTACAAAAGGATTTTGACATTAAAAAGATCCTTTCAACTAAGGAACAGAGTGACTAAGTCAAATATCAAGTTCATAGTGTAACTTGGTAAATTCAATCTTTTGACTCAAATTCCTAGTGAACAATCATAACGATTGAATATAGGCATGACCTTAGTCTCAACTTAAGCATTGTTTGAGTAAAAAACTCATCAATAAAACCTTAGTGGGTTGATACAATAATGTTGGTTACCACACTAGTATCTTGTGGTTGGATGATGTTTTAGATTTTCTCCGAATCTTTTTGAGAATCCAGTTTAAATTTATTAAAGATAGAAAAAATGCTTCAATACCCTTTTGAAATAGATCTTTGAGAAGCTAAAGTCATGAGTCATCTAGACTTGGACTCATAGCAAGTTTACGTATCCTGGAACTTTGAATTGTCTGAACAGAGTCTTAATTGATTCTTTCCGCTTTTTGAATCTTTTGGATTTGACTCAGATACAGTATCTGATTCTTTTCACAAAAGTCAAGGGTTAGTCGGTTAGAACCAGGTAACTAAATTAAACATCCTAGATAGATGTTCTGAATAAGAACCTTTCAATCTTCAAAAGATGCTAAGTCCAAGACTGAATTATTCATTTTATTTTGCTTCAAGTTATAGCATAAATGATTTCCTAGACTCCTGTATACTCTAGAATAGTGAAGTTAGGAATTGTTCATAAGATTGATAATTCCCAAGAACTTTCAGCTAAAGACTTTGAGAAAAGTATCCTAAGTTGGATAATTTTCATTTTGAATTTGACTTGGTCAAGATATAGTAAGGTTGACGCAAAGTAAATTGAAAAGTTTCTCCTACAATTTACATAGGATTTTCAAGATCAATGGGACAAGGTAGTCCTTTAGTTGGGTGAAAAAATCAAGTAACTATTGGATGTGAGTAAACTGTTATACAAACATCCAAGTTTGATGTTTGAGACAACCAAACCTCAAGTTTTCCAAATCAAATTCAAGTGAATCAAGAGTTTTCAAAGTCTTCATAGGGATAAGAATTCCACTTTAGTTACTAAGTCCATGCACCAGTCATGTCTAGAAATGGACTAGTAATTGGAATCTGTCCATTTCATATGGTTGTGCCTAGATCGCACATCGAGAAACAATGAAATGGCTAGGGATGTTTTTAGATCCACCCTTATAATTCAATCACTACTTTGTACTTTGAGCAGTTTCTCAAAGTCCAAAGCAAGATAGTGTTTTGAATCATTTGGCTAGGGATCCCACCACAGAGATGAGACATGTTCTTCTAGTTTTAGAACATGACCGTGTTCTTCCGGTTTTAGAACACGAGGCTCGGGGGTTGCCTATGGTTATTATATATAGCTTTATTTTCGAGGATGAAAATCTTTCCCAAGGGGGGGAAGAATGTAATAAAGTAGTTTATGATCTAAGGGTCTTGCCGGTTTAGACAGATATGAAATTGGACACCGTTTGATCACTCATGTGTATGGCCAAAGATCTTGAGAGTAGACTTAAGCATAAGTCCGTGTGCTCTCTTAAACAAGTGATCCACTTAGCCTAGTGGTTAAGTCTCAAGGCTCTGAAGGAGGAGGTCTTGGGTTCAACTCCCATGGGGAGCATGGGGAAAGTGATTTGCCCAAGGAGCTCTAATGTCTTCTAACTCAAGTTAACTCAAGTTAACATGAGTTAACTTGAGTCCACTAAGATTTAACTCAAGTGGCGAGTACACCAACCACTAGTGGACTCTAGTGAAAGGTACTAAAGCAGTGGTCGAGATCACTTCAACCACAAGTAGACTCTAGTGGAAGATATGAAAGGTGTGAAGGAGATTGCACATGCACTTGTGGACTCTAGTTACATTTGTGGTCCTCGTTGATTCAAACAACTATATATACAAGCATAAGCTTGGGAGGAGAGTGATCTCTCTAACACTTGGTGGTTGTAATCCTTAGTTTCTTGCAATTTTCTTCTATAGATCCATAAACCCTAATTCTTTATTCATATATATATATATATATATATATATATATATATATATATATATATATATATATATATATATATATATATATATATATATATATATATATATATATATATATATATATATATATATATATATTCTAGAACTATTTTTTTCATGGTTTTAATATATACTTGTTTATATCCGTAAACTCTAATTTTTTATGTGTTTACATACGTCTACTTATATGTACTTGTATATATCCTAATTTTTATTAGTTTATACACATAAACTTTTATAAATCTAAAACCCTAATGTTTTATGATTGTATGCTTATACACTTATAAAATACCTAAAACACTATGTATTTAGCTATGTGTTTATGTATATGATAATTAATTTCCAAACGCTGATTTTTTTATCGATGTATGTATATATACTTGCACAAATCCTAAAACTCTAATTTTGTATGTGTTTATGTATATATAGTTTTCTGAATTTCAAACCTATAACTTTTTTATGTATGTGTAACTAAGTGAGTAAATATGTATGTATGTAATTATTTATGTATGTAAGTATGTGTGTATGTATGTATGTATGTGTGTATGTATGTGTTTATGTATATATATATATAATGTTGTATATAATTGCATACAAGAAGGACAATTTTCACAGTGTTTCCCTTACAGTAGGGAACTTAGAAAAAAAAAGTGAAAACTAAAATGCAGGTTATGTGCAAAAGAGCATTCTATATGCATGTATGCATGTTGTTAAATTTAAGTATGTGTGTATGTTGTTCAAAATGAGCTTTTTTCTCCATATAAACACCCGCGTAGAAAGAGGAAGATGTTATTCAAATGATCTATTCATGTTTATGGCTAAAAAACCTCTTCCACATGTTTATAAGAGCTAATTCATTTATAGAAATGAGAGGCATATCTGTATTACATATTTGTGTGCAAGAGATTCTCTCCCTGTCTCTCTCTCTCTCTCTCATATCCATGCTATGTTTCTATCTTCTTCCACTATTCGTGTATAAGAATTCATCACCCGGTCTATCTTCCGCTCAACCTCTGTGGCGTAACACAACTAAGGCTCATCTGTCTTGAGCTCCATTACCATGGTCTTAGCAGCCCTTCATGCTACCCCTATCTCCAACAATCAGTATCAGAGCGTTACTCTGTAAGGCGTGAAATTGTCTCATCTGCTCTGAATTACGATTCCAAATGAACAAAGGTCATGCTACTCCATGCAACGTGTATGGTAGTTGGCATCGATAACTTCAACGCGAAAGGGAGATTTTAGTTTGACGTTTAGTACTCTGCATTTCTTTCATCCTCGCGTGGTCAATATTCATCAAAATTGCCATATATGCTCAACACGTTTTTGTCAAATAGCATACAGCTCGGCTTGTACCTATTCACGTCCTCATCACTACAGTTATTCCGACTTCTACTCTAGCATTTATTGCTTCTATGTCCACGTAAAGCACAAGGAATCTATAAACATGCTGAATACAACAATGTTTACTTTGTAACATCTTAACGAGCTAGGAAATGATTACTCATCTGCTATGGAATCTTGTAAATAATGTTGTAGAAGGTGCAAGGTCATTCTTGTCAGATATAGTATTGCTTGATCATGTAGGCTGCTTCTGCTGTCTGAAACAGAGTAAAACAGCTGAGAGAGAGAGATAATCTTCTAATACCTGAGAGAGAGATCATAATCTCCTTTGGCGCTATTTGAAAGAAAGAGATACAATGACAACTGACATAACCACACGCACTCTATGTTTTATGATAGAAGATGCGAGGAGAGATGAAATGTTGAGCCACAATTTCGCTTTGAGAGTGGGGCTCAATAAGCACAATTAATAATTGACAGTAGCATAACAAGAGAAAGCCAAAAGTGGAAACAAAGAAAACCTTCTAATTTTTTTTCATCCGCTTTACATCTTCAAAGCCAAAGTTCCATTAGAAGCGTGAAATGTAATAGTTTATATCATTGATGCTTATTTCTTGAAGTCTTTATCTATGTGTATATTTATTTCAAGGATTTCCATTTGGTATCCAAAATGCTAATCAATTGATTATTAAAGATCCAATTGAATAGCCTAATGGGGCAAGTGTTTCATCCTTAACTATTCGTCTTAAAAATCTTTGTAGACAATTAGCACATTGTGAGGTAAAGATATATGATGAAGATAAAGTGGCTATCTTCATTAATGCACTTCCAAAGAACCACGCCAACATCAAGACCATCCTCAAGGAGAAAGTTCCAGTCCGTACCTTGACGCACACAATTAGCTTACTTCAAGAAGAGGAAAAGAACACAAGCATACCAATAAATGGAGCCTATGCACCATACTCAAATAAAAGGAGCAAAATATTTGAACCATGCAAATATTGCAAGAAGATGAATCATCCTTCATCAAGGTGCTTTTTCAAAAGAACAGATGAAGATCAAGGAGGACACAATACCAACAACTCCAAGGGTAAGAAAATTAAAGCTTGAAATGGAACAAGATGAAATCAATTTTATCTATGATATTGATTTGTCATAAAAACCATTTTGTAAAAGGCATATGTCTATAGAAGCCCTTAAAATCCTTAGAAGCTCTGGCTAGTCCTCAAACAAAATTAAGGACCTTAAATCCTATACTAGATGGTGCCATATTTAGGATGACCTTAAAAACCAAAACCCCTAGAACCCATGGTACTAAACCACTAAAATCGTCAAAACCAAGATCAAAGGGGGTATTGTTGAAAATGAGCTTGTTTCTTAATACGAACACCATCTTAGAAACACGAACATCTTATTCAAAAGCTATCTTCATACTTGTTGGCTTAGAAGCCTCTTCCACATGTATAAAAGGGCTACTTTCATTTGGAAATTAGAGGAACATCCATTTTATACATTTGTGTGCTAGAGAGCTGTTGTCTCTCTCTCTCTCTATCATATGCACGTTATCTCTCTATCTTCTTCACTGTTAGTGCATGATAATTCAAACCTATCCATCCTCCTCTCAACCTCTATGCCGTAATGCAACTAAGGCTCATCTATCTCGAGCTCCATTACCATGGTCTTATGAGCCCTTCATGCTGCCCCCATCTCCAACATATGTAACTATGTGTGTATGTTTATGGGTTTATGTAAGCGTTTATGTATGTTGGTATGTCTGCATGTATATATATGTGTGTGTAAGTGTGTATATATGTGTGTAAGTATGTGAGCATGTAAGTATGTATGTTTACATCTTTGTGGGTATAATGTATATATGCGTAAGTATGTGCGTGTATGTGTGTATGTAAGTGGGACATGTGTATACTAATGTCTTTGTGTGTGTATATGTCGAACCCGTCTTTTTTAGTTCATTTTGCATTTGTCAATAAACCTCTATTTTGTTGTAGTAATTACGCTGCATAGCCTTCCATTATTGAAGCTTGTTGTCAAACTTGGCAAGAACCCAATCCCATAGTTGTCCTATGGAAATCCCAAATCCTCAATCGTGAGCTGCAACGAGCACATATGCGTGCGAGAGGATCTCGGGTTACACAAAGCTCCCGTCACGTCATTTTTCTCGACAATTCTATGTGTTCTTAATGTTGGTCCCAATTCACCTAAACTTTCTATTACATTGAGCATATATGAAGTTTCTATTGAATTCCCGTTTGTTTCCATGTAAAACCACTTGAGCATATATGAAGATTCTTTGGTCCTTTATGCAAAAAGTGGAGAGTATCATCTCATTCATAAATATCACTATGGCTCGCATTGTGCATAAGTGTAGTATGCCCATTGAGGAATGAAAATGTAAACCTGACCTTTTGTTCCAAGATAATATAACGAAAGGTTACTAATGTGCGTCATATAAAGGTCTTTATTTGGGCTTTCACTTAGCAATACATGGAGTCCCATGCATCCTATGTTCATTCCTTGTTTCTCCGTAATTTCATTAAATCAAATCTTAAGAGAGTACATCTGCTGTTGTTACTTTCTTCAAAGAATTCATGTTGAATTGAAAATTAAAATGGAATGCAGCCTTGTTGCTTGGACGGAAAACTAAATGCAGTAAAGTATGCTGCCAAGATAATAAAGAAATGTTCAATCATACGCAAAGTGAAGAACACATGGGTGAGGGTTTGGATAATCAACAGCCAACTTAACCAAACCTGAATGCCGTGGCGTTTAAGAGACGGCGGCTGTTCAGTCTCAACTGATGTTACCTACGAATCTCCCACATCAGCGCATCAAACTCGCTTCATTCATGCTCTTTCTCTCTCACACACACCATTACATATTTACACTCCTCTCTCTCTCTCTCTCTCTCTCTCTCTTCTGAGCCTTCCCCCTCAGTGGCCGTCGATTAATCCGCGACTCCGCACCCTCTTCCTCTGACTTATCATCCGCAGTCGTGTAATTGATCTCTCTCTCTCTGTGCGTCAATGGTAGTAGTTGGTGAAGGGTGAAGATCGTCGGTTCGTCATCATAGAAATACATCAACGTTTCGGTGCCAAAGTTCCATCCCTCTCTATTTGTCTCTCTGCATAACTCCCAGAAGTTGGTGAGGTTTGCAATCATCCAAATAGAACACAGTATTCCTTTCTGAAGTTTTCCGTGTGGCGCCATGTTCAGCTAATCGACCTTCCAATTCCTGAACGCTTTGACTCTAATCTCTCTCTCTCTCTCTATCTCTCTCTCTCAGGTAGCAGGACGGAAGCGGGAAGAAAGGTTGGTGGGTAGGTAGCCAGAAGTAGAGATACATGAATCATGACAAATTATTTGAACCAAAACAAGCCGTCATCTTCTGATGGACCGATCTCACCCTACGGGAAAATCTCATAAAGAGCATAATGGTACTCGTACCAATAAAACTTATCGTGAAAAGTCATGAAGATTATCTGTTTCGATGGAGAACCGAACCTGCCTATACTAAGCCTCTAGGTTTCTAAGATCGCTGCGACGTTCGTACTTCGTAAGAGAACTGCGTTGTGACAGCTGATATATGATTCACTACTGCAATCCAAGTTAAAGATTCCGAGAACCGAAAGGCTTAGCAGGCTTTCCTCGAGAGAAGAGTTCCAATAAACTTCGAGGTATCTGCTCCGTACTTTGTATTCGCAACGGCGATAATCCGTTTATCTGCTTTGTAACAGATACATCTGTCGCTGCTCGTTGTTCTTGGAAGAGAAATATCTATTGGTCAAACCCTTCATGCAGGTCATCACAAACGGAGCTTCATCATTATTTGTGCGGCTTTATGAACATCTAGCGGTCGAATAGGTTTAATAACTGATCTTTTTGAGTAAGAGCAGCGATGCACGCATAGTGTGGATGCGCCTGGATTTAGATGTTGTCAATAAATGAATTATGGATTGCGAGTTGCTTTAACCGATTGTAGGTCAGGATCAACGTTTGTCATGGTGATATTAACACCTCAAGTTTAGCTAATTTTCTCTCGTTATACATCTACGCAATTTAAGTATACTTCGAAATTAGCTTTCTTGGTCTCTCCTCTGATGTTCTAACGTATTTGTATTGAAAATCCGAAGGATTTCCTCACCTACAACTGCGTCTGCGAAGGAAGTATCTGCACGCTTGGATCATGAAGGTGATCATAAGGAGGTCGAAATTAGTGCCGCCATCGGAGGAAACACCAAAGGAAGTGCTTTGGAATTCTAATGTTGATTTAGTGATACCAAGGATACATACACCTAGTGTTTATTTCTACCGAAGAAAAAAGGACCCAGATAATGAAAATGATGTCTTCTTCTCATATGAAGTCTTAGAGGCGGCTTTGGGGAAGGCCCTTGTGCCATTTTACCCAATGGCAGGGAGACTGATGGTGAGTAAAGAAGATGGGCGTATTTACCTCAATTGTAATGCAGAAGGTGTACTCCTCGTCGAGGCAAGTATGAATGCCTACATTGATGACTTCGGTGATTATGCGCCTACCCTTGCCTTGAAGCAGCTCGTGCCTTCTGTAACATACACAGATGATATGTCCTCTTACCCTCTACTTGTGCTCCAGGTAATAATCTGCTGAACCGTGAAGACGCCAAAAAATGTTCTTTTGAACCATATCATTTAACATAAGCATGATATCAAACATAACACTTACACCTCCGAAATGTGTATCATGAACAAACATTTTGGAAGCGCATGAACAACAAAAGCTTTCAAATATGCTCTCAATCATTCTTATTGCTGGATCTGACGCACTAAAATTTTAGAGAATGCAAATCTGCTTGCATGTATGCATGGTGTACACGAGGTTAAAGGTATTATAAAATTGTGATTATGTGACCTCAAGCATCCACGTTTTGACTTTATTATTGATCAGCAGGTGACTTTCTTTCAATGTGGAGGAATCTCCTTGGGTGTGGGAATGGAGCACCATGCGGCTGATGGCATGTCCGGCATCCACTTCATCAATACATGGGCTGATATAGCCAGTGGAAAGGGAATTACGCAATACCCTTTCATTGATAGGACGTTATTGCGTGCACGTGATCCACCGACGCCTAAGTTCCCACACATTGAGTACGCACCCCCTCCTAAGCTGCTGCCCAATATTAGTCGAACCTGTCAGAACTCTATTAAGTCAAATGGTGTAAATGGTGTTCTTGGACATCCCAACGAAGATGCATCCGCCTTGCAAAACCATTACCACGACTCTCGTCATAGATGGAGCTCCAATCTTACACAGGGCGGCGCTGTGCCAAGAATCTTCCACCTCACCCGTGCGCAGGTAAAGAGAGCTGAAGCTTAACATGATTTGCGAATCTCTCTCAAGATCCTAAGACTTTGAACCCTAAATTCTAACGATGTTCGTGGGCAGGTCGTTAAGCTCCGACAAGATGCTGTCGACGAGATTACTCAGACGACATTCAGCACGTACGAGGCGGTTTCTGCGCATGTGTGGAGATGCGTCTCGAAGGCTCGTCGGCTACAAAATGAGCAGGTGACGAAGCTGTACATCGCCACGGATGGTAGAAGCCGACTTATGCCGCCACTTCCGGTGGGCTATTTCGGCAACGTCATATTCACCGCGACGCCTATGGCAAAGGTGGATGAGCTGGTTTCAGCCGGTCTGTGTGTCGGTGCCGCTCGTATAAGGGAAGGCCTGACTCGGATGAATGACGAGTACCTGCGGTCCGCACTTGATTTTCTGGAGCTGCAACCGAATCTGGAGTCCCTTGTCAGGGGTGCTCACACGTTCCGCTCGCCAAACTTGGGCATCACGTCATGGACAAGGCTGCCCATCCACAACTGCGACTTTGGCTGGGGTCGTCCTGTGTTTATGGGCCCTGCCGGCATCCCATTCGAGGGACTTGTCTTCCTACTGCCTAGTCCAACAGGCGATGGCTCTCTTGATGTCTCCCTCGCTCTCTCCGCTCACGATATGCCAGATTTCGAAGAGCTCTTTTACAGCTTTGATTGAAGTGCATCCTTAGCTCTCTTTGCAAGTCGACGCTCCCCCACCGTCCCGCCGCTGTACTCTACTGTATATCAAGATGATCCCCGTCTAAAGTGTGCATGCTTAAGACCAGTAATGGTTTGCTTGTGGATTGAACAATCGTATGAGCAGTTTGGTTTTCTTGTGGACTGAACAGTCATATGGAGAATTTCCCTGAACGTGATAGTAGCATACTTATAGTTTATCAGCTGCGAAAGCGTGATCAAGCAGAATGCCATAAAAGCACTGTGAAGCTAGAATGGCTTCCTGTGCTGAGATGAACAGCATGATGTTTTGGCGGCTATGTCGTCATTTCTACTGGTGTTCAGGACCGCAACCGTCTCCTCTATCCCAACGTACATTCGTCTTCCGCTTAAATAACATGGAGATCTCAATGGAGCACTCACTCAACGGTGCTGTCCTAAAGCTTTTGAATGTACTAAATAGATGATGACTATTTAAATAAAATGTTTATGCACAATCTGGTCTCAGATTCTCAGAAAAGCAACGCAAAATAAAATTTCTAAGGACAAGAGACAACGTATTATCTATACGAGTCCATAAATACATAATATTGCTTGTTTTTCCCCGGAATCAGATTCGTACTTTTTGGAGGAAATACAAAAATAAAGGTTTCAAACTTAGAGATAATTTGAACGGTGGTGGCGGGTAGGATATTCACACCAGCCTCCAGGAAAGCTTTGTTGTTTTTTTTTTTTTTTTGTCCATCCCATACTTCAAGCTCTTTTCTTTCTTCTTTTCTGAGAACATCAAAAGATAAACTAAAGAGAAAAAAAAAAACATATGCAATGCCTCGCAGGATAAGAAAAGAGGGGGAGAGGCGCCCACAGGACTAGAAAGTCTCGATCTAGAATACTGTATGGTCATTCGAAATCTATGGGTTATATCTATACTTCATTTGTATGCACTTAGGCTTAAGACGAGTGATAAGGACTAGAATAGATTCTTCTATATTAAGTCGTTATATTTTGCTTTCTTTTAACATGTTTTTTACCTTTTTGGCTTGATACCAAGGCTTAGATCAATGAAATAGTTGTGCTTTCAAACAGATTTCTCTGAGAGGTGAAGAGCACGTCAATAAATTCATCAAAGTAACTTGGGAGACACGTTGTCTACCCAAAGAGGAAGGCGATCTTGATCTCTATAACATCTACGAACTCATAAAAAGGCTGACTGTTGTGCGGTCATGGGAAGCATCAATAGCGTTGTCTTATGGTCGTTTCTTATACAAAGGGATATTAACAGATTTAGATTTACAAACAACGGAGAAATCTCTCTATTGGGATATTGTGTAATCTTCAAGAACTATCGCTATTGTGGGAAACGAATTTTCTATTAGGATTTGGCCCTCTTTGCTCAACTTAAAAAGGAAAGTTATTCTATTAGGATTTGGCCTTCTTCTATTCTAGTCCTTGTTTTTAATTAAAGGACTCTATATGGTGTATGCACTTAGGCTTAATTAAAAAGAAGCACTAGAATAGAACGTTTTAGGACTAGAGCGTTCCTTTTTAAGTTGAGCCAAGAAGGCGAAATCTTAATTGAAAGTTCACTTTCCAGAGTACCGATAGTTCTTGAAAATTACACAATCTCTCAAAAGAGAGATCTCCCCATTGTTTGTAAACCCACATATATAATCTGTTAATGTCCCTTTGTATAAGAAACGACCATAAGTCAATGCTGCAGTCAGCCTTTTTATGAGTTCCTAGGTGTTAAAGAGATCAGGAATACTTTACTCTTTGAGTACACAACATGTCTCCCAAGCTACTTTGATGAATTTAGACAAGAGAGAAAACGTTTTTTTTTTTTTTAATAAAAGGAAGTTCGACAGAAAACAAGTGATGAATACTCAAGACACTATTTTTTTAAGAATTTGAATCCACACTATTAAGAGCCCAACAAACCATAGCAAATGATATGGAGCTTACACATTATAGGAGAATAGGAAGGTAAAGGAAAAAGAGAAGCTCATGTTCAATCAAGGAGATGTGCTCACTCAAGTCTCTCCATCAAAGATCTTGGAAACACCAAAATGTACTACAAGAAGTTCAAACGATTTATATTTTGAACAACTGATGAAGTGCAAGCTGGAAAAAACAACTTTGCCACATAGAAATCGTCATTTGAGGGGACGTACTATCATGGAAACTAAGGAAACCACCTTAATATACAAGTTATGCAGTCATCGTACATGACATGTCTGGTCATTCCATCTCTATGGGGTATATCTTCAGTTAGCTTGCATGCGCCTAGGCTTAAGACGAGTGTTACTATGTTTGAGCTTCATCAAATGAGAGTTCAATTTATTGTGAATGACGTTCTTGAGGAGGGCTTTATTTCTTTCAAGCCAAGTGGCCCACACGACTTCAACTCTCTGCATATTTCACAAGGGGATAACATTCACCCAAAAGTCTCTTATAAGACAAAGGGTGCATGATAAAAGCTTCATTATGATATAATTTTGTTTTCTTCACTTTTAATAGGTAAGAAAAATGTATGACATGTTCTTCAACAATATACTTCATACATATAGCATTATGAATTTTAGCTTCCCACGCATGATGGGATGTCCATACACCTTTCTAGATGAGTGAACAAAAAATATAGCTATGATTCATGGCTATTGGGAAACTCCATTTGCATTCAAAATAGTGTGTCTAGTGCTTAGATCTCCACTTTAAGTCACACACATTATTTGGTTTGACATTAAAGACTATTGGGAAGATGTCCAAAGTTTTTCTTCCTTTTCTATATCCATTTAGTTGTATGTATCAAAGTGTGGGTATAGTATTCATCAACGAATTCCTCAACAACACTAGTTTGCTTCAATTCTTTGAGATGTTCTTGAGATATGGAAATTCTCGCGAGCTGATTATCATCCATGAACTCACCATCCTTTTAAAGATTTTGAAAACACCTTAGACGAGATTTGAATTTTTTTCTGAGTAGTTCTACTAGTTTCTCATTCTTTAGCACCTATCCACACCATATGGAGTTTCTTAATAAAAAAATAACAAAAATAGAATATTTTACGAACGATATATCATAAAGTAAGATTATGAATTGATTGTCCGATCACTTTAGAGATATTTGAAATCACACATCATTTGGTAAGTCTATTATTGGCTCAAAGTCTCAAGCTCAGATGTAAGCATAGGTTCAAGTAGTTTCTAAAACAACTAAAGTGGTGTGGCCTAATAATTATTTTGTTTTAGCCTCAAATGGGAGGTCTTCAATTCAGGTCTTCAAACATTCAAGAAGAGTAGAGTATATTTTACTCAAGCCGAGTGCCATTCTTCTAGAATATCTAATTATAATCAACTAGGACACTTGAAGCACATTTAGGTACATGATTGAGACTTAGATGGATAGTATCAACCTATGAGAGAGGGCATTCGCTTCAAAAGGGCTATTTGTAGAGGCATAAGTATGGGAGGAGAGTCCTCTCTGTAGACTAGTGGTCCTAATTCCTCTAGTTCTTCAAAATGCTACCGGAGCCCTTTTTGAGAATATATCGAGACTTTAAGAGGGTGCTCATCTTGTCTACGAGATGCAAGTACGTTTATTTCATTTCTCTCTTCTATTCTCATGGGATTCATGGTTCATCTTCATAGGTAGATTGCTTTCTTGCAACATGTGTTTCTTTTCGCTCGAGAGTTGCCTAGGGTGGCAAGAGGATACTTTTCCTCCTAAGAGACTCACACAAACCACTGTGTACAACTCATTGTGCAATTATACAAAGGCTATATTGTTTTGTTGGTTCTTCCATACTCTTTCAAGGTTTGGTAATGCAAATCCATGCTCAACTATGGTTAGTGCTAGTATTATTGCTGAAATTAGAATAAAATTCTAAAACTTAAACGAAATCATAACATGCTTTAGACTTCTACTTGAGAATGCATTTTTGCGCTATGTCCCATTGGAAACAACAAGTCTGAACAACTGAAGTGGACAAATTTATAAAAGGATAGGAAAGAAATAAGATGTAGATGTAGTTGTATAAGTGTTAACTGCTGATTATTGAAACGAAGAGCAAAATATTGACTACTGTTGCCTCATATTTCTTTGAATGACTTTTGATTATAGAATGTGATAGAATGATACAATTGTTTAGAACCTAGAATAAAATTAAAGAGATACATAAACTACTTTCTCTCTACCTAAGTGAAATTACAAGCACACACTCATGCTACTCTTATTTCTCCCTAGAGATTCACAAGAATCTTCAAGCTTCAAACATCAAGGAAGGAGGAGGTTCTAGAAAAAAGAAGGACAAGAAAATGTAGACCCAATGCGTGCTCATCTAAGTGATCCCCACTGATGTTGATCTTCCGCAACTGGCTTGTCTGGAATACCATGCAGTTCTCTAAGGATGTACTAGTACTTTGTGCATAGATGAGAGGGTGCTAATCACTCAAAATCTTGAAGTGGCTGATCACGACCTAGTTACTTTCTTCTTCTTGTTAATATTTTAAGCATAAAACCTTGCGAGTTCCTTGCACTCACCTTTGAGCATCCTTTACTTCATGAGTGCATAGGATTTGGCCCTCTCTATGAGCATTTCCCAATTCCCAATCTAATTATCACTATCTTCCACTTCCACACCATAGTTCCGCTTCTAAGATTTGCCTTGAAACTTTGAACTAACCTACTGCATCTACTCATTATCTTCTCTAGACTACCTATTTTGCTACAAGTACTTCTCATTCCTCATGTAAGCCTCGACTCCACTAGTAGAAAGCCTTACTTCAACATACAATGTGGGATGCTCTTCTCTACTCATGCATGAGCACAATCTCTTCTCTAGGCACATCTACGTTTGCCAATGCATGAATGGCTAATTGCATGTATATGCGCATGTCGATGCGTAACTATGTGTATTGATCTATTAGTCCCTCTTCTTGGTTGCGTGCATGGTCCTTATATAATGTGTCAATCTTCCTTGCTTGCCACTACACTTCAAGATCCTCTTTTGTTGTGCCACCAATTGTACTATGATTTATGTGACTTGCTGCTTAGGACTATCCCTTTTTCCTGATGGAAGATACAAGAATATTGGGCAGCTCCTTTAAAAAGGAATTGTAGGTGGAGAAGTATGGTCAACAACATGAAGGATGGGGTAGCTAATGCAACAGGCAATGATAGGCATGAAGGTATAAATTGGGATTTTATTATCACTAGAAATTGATAAACGGATGCATGAGAAAAGATCGGATCATGGATGCCACTGAGCCCAAAAATTAAAATAACTAAGTCTCCATAGTAGATGGAAACTCTATGATTCCAGACCACCTAGACACCAAGATGGCATCAGGATTACCTAAGACACCAAACATCAGACTGAAGAACATCGACATCAGACCAAAGATGTGCGGTACACCACTAGTTGTATACAAGATAGACCTTAGGAGATTAAAAAGGTAAGGTGAAGGGGAGTCCTAACTACACTGGAGGATTAGAAGAAGGAGATCAATGTGATGGGTTATCCTAAATGGCTACTCCTTTTTTCCAAAATTTGAAAATCAATGAAAAGGATATGTTTACAAGATGATGTTGCTCTCCTCTAAACGTGATACAATTTAATTCTTGAAAATTTTACTAAAGGTAAAGGCTCATCCTTCAAAGTGGCTATGCAAGCTGCTTTTTGAGTCATTAATTTTATTAGTTTATATGATCCTTCCCATACTAGAGAGAATTTACCCCTATTTTGTGCATGCTTGACTAGATCATAGAGGAATACTAATGAACCAGTTTCGACCTTAGAAGAACATAGAAAATTTTCATGTCATGCCTTCAGTTTTCCCTAGGCTAGTTCTATCATAAGGCAATATTCTTTGCAAATTTCTTCTAATATGCCTACAACAATCAGATGAGAAGTCAAGGCGGTCCACTTGTTCTGAGGGTCATATTTTTTCTATCGCTTAATACGATTAGATCTTATAATGAAGTCTAGAGCTGTTAGATGTGTAAACCCATAAACTAGCAAAAAGCGCAAGTGTTGTGTGTTTGCCTTTTGTGCTACTCGATAAGCCCATACAATGTCCAGATATGTGGTTCCCCATGTCTTAAGGCCTAGGTAGCATTCCTTTCATAGCACGCACATTATCATTTTATTTATGCTCTTTGCTTGCCTGTTTGCACTAGGATAGTAGGCACAAGACTTCCTATGCATTTTCTTCTATTTAGTGTAGATCATGAAGCACAATATTCAACCCACTTGGTTGCATAATATGTGGCAATCAACAATATTGTTGGTGTCGGCCATGCCATTGGGTAGATAGGTCCAATGAAGTCAATGCCCCAATGCTTGAATGACTGACCTCCTAAGGAGATAGTGAGAGGATTGGCATGCCTCTGAGAAGGATGAGGAACACAACATTGATAGACATCACACTTCTTCGCCCATTCTTGTTCTTCTTTGAAGAGTGCAAGCCATGAAAGGCCAGTCTAGAATCTTGTTGTCCATGATGTGACTCCGAGGGTGTGTAGCTCCTACTCATCCATGTGCTTCTCCGAGGACCATTGTGGTGTCCTGAGGGAATAGACATCTGTGAAGTGTTCCATTGTGCCCTTCCCTACATAAAATGTTATTGATGTATTTATCAGTCCTACATTTGATAAGTAGTTTCTTTAAGAGTTTGAGCTCTAGCAAAGAAATAGCATCTGTCAGCAAGTCTCGCACACCTCTTGATACTAGTTAGGAGAAATATGAATTTTAAACAGCGAGACATGAGCAAGTCTCGCACACCTCTTGATACTAGTTAGGAGAAATATGAATTTTAAACAGCGAGACATCAAGAAAATCATCAGAAATTTCATGTTGGGCTGATTAGGAGGCAATTCAAGATATGTGATCTGCCAATTCATGATGCTATCTTGATCATATTCAAATTTCAAAATCAAATTCTTGGAAGAGCAACAAAAACCTCTAGATGCATCCAATAATTTAAGGTTCATTTAGTAAATACTTTGGGGCTTGGTGTTCGGTGATCATTATAAACTTAACACCAAGCAAGTAGTGCCTTAAATTCTACAATGCAAAGACAATGGTTAGGGACACTCTCTACAAAGTGTTGGTTTCGATAGATCTACATGGTGGATGAATAACATAGTATATTAGGTGATTTATCTTGTCTTCACTATCTGGTTGTGCTAGGATTGCTCCAACTTCCTTGAGGCTAGCATCAACATGAATGTCAAACGGTCGATCCCAGTCGGGCATTTTTAGAATGGGAGCTTGATTTAATCATGATTTCAACTCCATGAAGTCTTGCTCTTCATATTTGGACCACTAAAATGGAGTATTCATGCCTACCAGCCTAGATAGCGGCTTTGTGATATCTACATACATTCTAATAAACCTTCGGCGATATCCTATGTGTCCTAAGAACACTTAGGCTTCCTTCTTGCATATAGGTTATTGTTGGAGCAAGTCTATGACAAGCCTAAGTATTGGCTTGAGTCTCACAAAGTCATTAAAGAAGCTTCAAAATGAAGACTATGTAAAGTTCACTTGTGAACTACCTCTTGTAACTTTTGAAGAGTTTACTTAATGTAAAAGTAAGAGATTCTTAAGTGGTTGAGCCCACATGATCAAGAATGGAAAGAGGAGCCACGAATTTGTGATTTGTGGTAGGTAGAGAATCAAATCAATCATTGATTGATTGGAGAGTGATTGAGGGAAGTTAGCCTCCCAAACTCAACTATAAATAGATGGCAGTTTTAGTCGTGGTTAGAGAGACCTATGTGAAGACCTCCAAGAGCTGAGCTTTATGCCATATCAAGGTGTGATTACAAGGCACACATATGTATCAGTAAGTCATTGTATTGTACAAGCAATATACTTTCATTTTCATGATTATTTGAGTTCATCTTTCCATGTTCTTGTGATGTGTACTACTCACTGCCATTACTTCAGTTTTTCTCAGTCAGCTTGCAGAGATTGTTTCTCTGCACTTGGTTCATCATTTTCAATGATTTAACTTGGTAAAGTTAGCTCTATAAGTCTACTATATGCTCACAAATTTTCATGTCATTTGGATGTTGGAATCTTCAGTTATGTTCATTTGAAGTCAACAGGGTATGTTCATCTTCACTTCTCTGTCAGGTACCCGACTTTTTCAGTCATTTTGTCAGAGTCATTTCTCAGTGGTTACTCATCTACATTCAGTGATTTAAAGCTTGTTGGATTCACCTTACTATCTAGTATAAGCATACAAATTTTCATGATCATTGGATTCTTACATCTTGAGTTATGTTACTTTTTCTGCTCACTGGTCTATTTCTGTAGCAGCCCGTGAAAATCGGGATGATGTCATCACTTGTTAAAAGTCATTCTCAGTGTGTGGTTTGTTATTTTTTATGAGATTACTCTCTAAAGTTAGCTCTTTAAGCTACCTAGACTTCCCCAAGAGGAATTAAGCTAATTGCTGCTGTGCTCAGAGAATTATGTAAAACACTGGACAGGTGTATGAACTAAGAATAGCAAGTTTTCACCTCTGAGCTAACTCCAACTTATCTGTTTTGATCTATCTTTTTGAGAGTGATCTTCCAAGGTACATAGGGTGTCTAATACATCCATTGGCAAGCTAAAAGGGCCCACCATCTACTCCTGGAGTTCATTTGGCTGGTGTAGAGCAAAGATTTTGCAACACCTCTTCATCTTCAACACATACCTATCCATCTCTTCACAGTGGTATCAGAGCAAGGTTGGACAACATGGCAGATGGATTTCCTTCATCAATTGACAAATTGGACAGAGGTAACTACTCAGCTTGGTCATTAAGAATGGAAGCTTATCTCCAAGGTAGAAGTTTATATGGTTATGTGGCTGGAGATGAAGTTATGCCAAGTTTCAGGAACAAAAGTCAACCAACACAAGAAGAGCAAGAAAGATTGAGCACATGGTGCTCCAAGGATGCACTTGCAAGGTCTTATCTCCTCAACTCTATCTCAGATTTTTTGTTGCCTCACATTAGAAGTTGTAAGACATCTCAGGAAGTGTGGGATGCACTTGAAGCTTTCTTTGCTTCAAGTACCAAAGCTAGGAAGCATCAACTATGGCTGGAGTTCACAACTCTCAAGAAGGCTCCCAAACAAAATGTGACTGATTTTGTCACAAAGCTCAAGGACATAGCAGATCAGTTGGGAAGCATTGGAGAGGTAATAGATGAAGAGCAAATTGTAAGGCAGGTCATCAATGGCTTGAAGGCAGATGACAAGTGGGAAGCATTCACCACAGCTATGGATTTGTACATGGACATGCATGTACCTGATTTCAACACACTCATTGGACAATTACTTACTCAAGAGGCAAAGCTTATCAAAAATGGAGAAAGCTCTAAAGGTAATCAATCTTCAGCTTTATACACGGATAAAAGCAAGTCTAAAGATAACAAAGGAAAGGCAAAGAAAGTGGATGATGAAGCAGGTACATATCAAGCTAACTATGCAGGTAGAGGAAGACATGGCAGAGGTAGAGGAAGAGGAGGTAGACAAGGCAGGGGGAGATCCCAAGACTCCAACTCATGTTCTATTTGTGGATTAACTAATCATACAACTGAAAATTGCTTTAGGAATTCCAGGAATCAAAGAGGCAGAGGATACAATAGAGGAAGTTATGGCTACTCAAGAGGAAGGTTCAACAACTACCATGGCAACTACAACAACTACAATCATTCAAACTATCAAGGAGGCTACAAAGGAAGGAGAGACTACAATAACTACACAGAAGACTCAAACAAAGAGGATTCATTATTGATCATGAACATGGCTATGCCACAAGGTAAATCTGATGAGCATGTTTTCTACATAGATTCAGGTTGTTCAAATCATGTGGCAGGAAATGTGGCACTCCTATCAGATTTAGAAGATCCAAGGAATAAGCATGAGGTACAAACAGGAGATGATACAAAACATCCTGTGGAGAAAATAGGCAATGTCAAAGCACCTGATGGAAACATCAACCTACTCAGTAAGGTACTCTATGTCCCTACCATTACAAAGAATTTGATAAGTGTTGGGCAGATAGTAGAGAAAGGGTTGCAAGTCAGGTTCACAAAAGCAGGAGCATTTGTTGAAGATCCAAGTCAGGGATTCAGAAGAATTGCAAAAGGTGAAAAGACAGGTAGATTGTTCACATTTGAATTACAGGACACTAGAAACATTGCTCTCTTTAATTATGGTAGTCAGACACTCACAGAATTGGAAGTATGGCACAAAAGGTTAGCACATATTGGTGAAAGGTCATTAAAGCAAATCTGTAGGGACCAAAGTGTACTTGGACTTCCTAATTTGTCAAAACAACATATGATTTATAAGTGTAGTGCATGTCAATTTGGAAAGTCTCACAGGTTACCATTCATGAAGAAAGGTTATATGCATGGAGATCTCTTGGAGTTGGTTCATACAGATGTATGGGGACCTAGCAAGGAAGCTTCAATATCTAGATCAAGGTATTATGTTTCCTTTATTGATGATTGCAGCAGATGGACTATCCTATTCTTTATGAAACACAAAGATGAAGTTTTTTCATGTTTCAAAAGATATTTGGCTCTTGTGGAGAATCAAACAGGTAAATCACTAAAAAGGCTAAGGTCAGATGGAGGGGGAGAATACTTCTCCCATGATTTTGATTCTTTTCTTCAAGAAAGAGGAATCAAAAGAGAGGTAACTACAAGGTACACTCCTGAGCAAAATGGAGTGGCAGAAAGGAGGAATAGGACAATTGTTGAAGCTGCAAGGTCTATGTTAAATGAAAAGCATTTACCTAATTACTTATGGGCTGAGGCTGTATCTACAGCCACTTACTTGATTAACAGGTTGCCTTCAAAATCCCTTGATGGGATGACTCCATATGAGGCTTGGAATGGAAGAAGACCAAGCTTAGATCATTGTAAAATTTTTGGATGTATTGCTTTTGCTCATGTTCCTTCACAGGTTAGAGGCAAGATGGATCCAAAAGCAGAAAGGTGTGTATTTATTGGATATGACAACAATCAAAAGGGCTACAGGTTATACAACCCTACCAACAAAGGATTCTTGGTAAGCAGAGATGTAGTTTTTGATGAGAGCAATTCATGGTATGAAGATTCATGCAGGAAGATCAATTTACCATATGATCTTGAAGAAGATTTTCCAAAGCTTGGTAGAGAACAATCAAAGATTGAAGAACAAGACACCTCAGAGGATGATGAAGAATGTCAGATGGAAAAGATCAAAGCATGGAAGTCTAAAGGTAAAGCAAAATTGCAGGAACTTGGACATGAGGCAGAATCATCAAATCATGGCTTAAGAAGATCTATGAGGGAAAAGAAAAAACCAGAAAGGTATGGGTTTGACACCTCATTAGTAACTAAACATTCTATCTACATAGCACAGGACATAAACCAAGAGGAGCCATCATCATTTGAAGAGGCCAAAGCAAAAACAGAATGGAAGCATGCAATAAAGGAAGAGATTGAAGCACTTGAGGAAAACAACACTTGGGATTTGGTGCCCAAGACCTCATCCATGAAGGTAATAGGCTCAAGATGGGTCTATAAACTCAAGAAGAATTCTGATGGTTCCATTAATAGGTATAAGGCAAGGCTTGTAGCAAAAGGCTTTGCACAAACTCAGGGAATTGATTATGAGGAGACCTTCTCTCCTGTGGCAAAGATGCCTACTATTAGGGTTTTGCTTAGTATTGCCTCTTCCAAGAATTGGAAGATACTTCAACTAGATGTAAAGAATGCATTCTTGAATGGTTGGATAACAGAAGAGGTATATATGGCACAACCACCTAGTTTTGAGAGTCAAGTTTATCCTCATTATGTGTGTAAACTTAACAAAGCATTGTATGGTCTCAAGCAAGCTCCAAGAGCTTGGAATTTCAGGCTTGTTTCATTCTTGCAGGACAAAGGCTTTCAACCAAGCAAAGCAGATCCTTCACTCTTTATTAAAAAGAGTAATTCCGAGGTCATCTACCTATGTGTATATGTAGATGATATTATATTGACAGGAAATGATGCAGATGGTATGAAGAAGATCAAAGATCAGATGAGAGAAGAGTTCAAGATAAGTGATTTGGGTTCACTTACCTACTTCCTAGGCTTGGAAGTTGTCTACAAAGATCATGGTTTGTTTCTCACTCAAAGGAAGTACATTAAGGACATGTTGGCAAAATTCAAGATGCAAGATTGTAAGATTGCAGGTACTCCAATGGAGGTTAATCACAAATTGAGCTCACATGAAGGTGAACTCATAGAGGACATCACATCATATCAAAGTCTAGTGGGTAGTCTCAACTATGCCACATTGACAAGAGTAGATATATGTTACAGTGTGAGTGTGCTAAGCCAATTTATGCACACACCAAGGAAACCACATATGGATGCTGCCAAAAGGATACTCAAATATCTCAAAGGAACCATAAATGAAGGACTTTACTATCCTTATGTATCTGATTTAGGTTTGAAGCTATTTTCTGATGCAGATTGGGCTGGCTCCAAGGAAGATAGAAGGAGCACTTCAGGTTATCTTACCTTTGCAGGTTCAAAGCTTATTTCATGGTCATCCAAGAAGCAACCCACAGTTGCTCTCTCTTCTACTGAAGCTGAATACAGAGGTCTTGCCATAGCTACTCAGGAAGCTATGTGGATGAAGACATTATTCAAAGATCTTGGATTGGAGTTTGGAACTCCAACTATTTTTGGTGATAATATGAGTTCTATTCACTTGGCTGCTAATCCTATTTTTCATGCAAGGACTAAACATATTGAATTTCATTATCATTATGTACGAGAGAAGATCCTAAGCAAGGAGATTCAAATATCATATGTGTCCACACATCAACAATGTGCAGATATTCTAACCAAAGCATTGGATGGTACAAAGCTTTGCAAATTCAAGGCTATGATTGGTTTGCAGGTAATCTTGGAAGATTGAAGACCTCAAGCATACTTGGCTTGAGGGGGAGCTGTTGGAGCAAGTCTATGACAAGCCTAAGTATTGGCTTGAGTCTCACAAAGTCATTAAAGAAGCTTCAAAATGAAGACTATGTAAAGTTCACTTGTGAACTACCTCTTGTAACTTTTGAAGAGTTTACTTAATGTAAAAGTAAGAGAATCTTAAGTGGTTGAGCCCACATGATCAAGAATGGAAAGAGGAGCCACGAATTTGTGATTTGTGGTAGGTAGAGAATCAAATCAATCATTGATTGATTGGAGAGTGATTGAGGGAAGTTAGCCTCCCAAACTCAACTATAAATAGATGGCAGTTTTAGTCGTGGTTAGAGAGACCTATGTGAAGACCTCCAAGAGCTGAGCTTTATGCCATATCAAGGTGTGATTACAAGGCACACATATGTATCAGTAAGTCATTGTATTGTACAAGCAATATAATTTCATTTTCATGATTATTTGAGTTCATCTTTCCATGTTCTTGTGATGTGTACTACTCACTGCCATTACTTCAATTTTTCTCAGTCAGCTTGCAGAGATTGTTTCTCTGCACTTGGTTCATCATTTTCAGTGATTTAACTTGGTAAAGTTAGCTCTATAAGTCTACTATATGCTCACAAATTTTCATGTCATTTGGATGTTGGAATCTTCAGTTATGTTCATTTGAAGTCAACAGGGTATGTTCATCTTCACTTCTCTGTCAGGTACCCGACTTTTTCAGTCATCTTGTCAGAGTCATTTCTCCGTGGTTACTCATCCAAATTCAGTGATTTAAAGCTTTTTGGATTCAGCTTACTGTCTAGTATAAGCATACAAATTTTCATGATCATTGGATTCTTACATCTTGAGTTATGTTACTTTTTCTGCTCACTGGTCTATGACAAGCCTAAGTATTGGCTTGAGTCTCACAAAGTCATTAAAGAAGCTTCAAAATGAAGACTATGTAAAGTTCACTTGTGAACTACCTCTTGTAACTTTTGAAGAGTTTACTTAATGTAAAAGTAAGAGAATCTTAAGTGGTTGAGCCCACATGATCAAGAATGGAAAGAGGAGCCACGAATTTGTGATTTGTGGTAGGTAGAGAATCAAATCAATCATTGATTGATTGGAGAGTGATTGAGGGAAGTTAGCCTCCCAAACTCAACTATAAATAGATGGCAGTTTTAGTCGTGGTTAGAGAGACCTATGTGAAGACCTCCAAGAGCTGAGCTTTATGCCATATCAAGGTGTGATTACAAGGCACACATATGTATCAGTAAGTCATTGTATTGTACAAGCAATATACTTTCATTTTCATGATTATTTGAGTTCATCTTTCCATGTTCTTGTGATGTGTACTACTCACTGCCATTACTTCAGTTTTTCTCAGTCAGCTTGCAGAGATTGTTTCTCTGCACTTGGTTCATCATTTTCAGTGATTTAACTTGGTAAAGTTAGCTCTATAAGTCTACTATATGCTCACAAATTTTCATGTCATTTGGATGTTGGAATCTTCAGTTATGTTCATTTGAAGTCAACAGGGTATGTTCATCTTCACTTCTCTGTCAGGTACCCGACTTTTTCAGTCATCTTGTCAGAGTCATTTCTCAGTGGTTACTCATCCAAAGTCCGTGATTTAAAGCTTGTTGGATTCAGCTTACTATCTAGTATAAGCATACAAATTTTCATGATCATTGGATTCTTACATCTTGAGTTATGTTACTTTTTCTGCTCACTGGTCTATTTCTGTAGCAGCCCGTGAAAATCGGGATGATGTCATCACTTGTTAAAAGTCATTCTCAGTGTGTGGTTTGTTATTTTTTATGAGATTACTCTCTAAAGTTAGCTCTTTAAGCTACCTAGACTTCCCCAAGAGGAATTAAGCTAATTGCTGCTGTGCTCAGAGAATTATGTAAAACACTAGACAGGTGTATGAACCAAGAATAGCAAGTTTTCACCTCTGAGCTAACTCCAACTTATCTGTTTTGATCTATCTTTTTGAGAGTGATCTTCCAAGGTACATAGGGTGTCTAATACATCCATTGGCAAGCTAAAAGGGCCCACCATCTACTCCTGGAGTTCATTTGGCTGGTGTAGAGCAAAGATTTTGCAACACCTCTTCATCTTCAACACATACCTATCCATCTCTTTACAGTTATAACATCTTCGGTAATTCCATTACCTTCTTTGGGTCTGGATCCATACCATGCGCAAAGACCACATGCCCCAATAGGGTGCCCTATGTCACCCGAAAGTGACACATGAGGATTTAGTCTCAAGTTACTTGGCACTTGCGAAACATTAGAGCAAGGTGGGCTAGGTGCTCATCAATTCTCTTGACTAGGCTACTTTTTCCAATTCTAAAAAAGGTGGAGAAATCATCCACGAAATTTGGTAGGGATCCTAGAACCAAGCTATAAAAAATGATTGAAATTTTCCGATTGAAGGTGGTTGGAGCATTCCAGAGTCCAAAAGCCATTTTGATGTAAATTTAAGTTCCCCATGGTGTTATAAATGCTATTTTGGCCTATCTATATGATGTATAGAGATCTAATTGTATACGCTATATCCATCGATGAAATTGTACAATGAATGTCACGCTATTTCTTCACCACTTGCTCAAAGAACAAGGTGGGAAATCCATTAGGGATGGTTATCTTGTTGGGGCCCAAAAATCTACACGGACTCTGACCTTGTTTGATTGTTTCTTGGGGGCGATCACCATAGATGAAAGACAGTTAGAGTTTATGATGGGAACAATGATCTCTAATACTTCCATTTTATTATGTCTACCCTTAGTGCCTCATCATTCCTCAAGTTGAGGTGATAAATCCTTCCATGTATGGGTTTTTCATCTGAAACGAAGGGAATGGTGTGGATTCCCAGTGTCATTTAGTTCCATGTAACATCTTTGAAGCTCTATAGAAAGGAAGTTACCTTATGTAGAAGAATAGCCCCTCCCCACCCAAGACATGATGCCACTAGAACAAGTTTATCTTCTCGTGGTTCTCCTATTTTTTTTTACTTGGACTGTCTCAGTCATCTCTATTCTTGTGTGATTTTATCACCTTGGTGTTGTTCTTTGTATAGGGAGTCATTGTAGGTGCAAGTTTCTTTAATTTAAGCATCCCAAGTTTCCATTTGTAGCCATCTCGTGGGTATTTATTCCAAGGGCAATCATTCCTTCTCTTTGCCTTTTGTTGCTAACATAGTATTGTCATGCTCTTCTAGGGATGTGTTCTTCCATTTCCTTCAAGGCCCGCCAAGTCCCATGACCTTTATTTGAGGTTCCTCCTCATTTCCTATCTCATTTTCTTCATAGGTTATCATGTAACACGATGGAGACTCTGCTCCCACACACTTATAAAAAGTCTTCATGTTCAAAAATACCATTCAATCTCAAAGACTTGGGTTCTTCGTCATCAAGTTTTGTTGACAAACTAGCAAGATCCATTCACACATGATCTAGAGGAGATTCCATCTGCAATTGATTCATCGTGTCCTGCTCGTGTACCCACATATAGTCCCACCTTGAGTTGTGGATGACCTTTGCATGTCTGAGCCATGGTCATCCCAAGAGTAAGGGAAATCCTCTAGATGCGAGAGGGATTCATAACACCAGAAAGTGGAAGATGAACTCAAACCCTTGTATGGTCAGGTTGACCCTCTCAACAATTCCAACATGTTTTACCTCGCTTACATCCACCATGGTAATCATGAATGGTGCCTGCTTAGATGGTTGGAGTCCTAGATTCTTCATTGTTGATTCAAGTATCAGATTGATACCTGATCCAACATCTATAATTACTCCAACAATTTCCTACCTGACTATCTTGAGTGCTACCTAAGGACTCTAATAGTAATCAAAAGTAGTTTAATCAAAAGTAGTTGACCCTAGGGTTGAGCCTTGATTTGTCTAGATCGAAGAACCCAAATTCATTGAGAAAACTATAAAACCCCCCTCCAAATTCATAGAGCATCATTTTTAGGCATCAATAGGGTCCTTGCTAGCACATGGTTTCCTTGAGACGATCACCCTCAGTTGAGCATGTGAGGATCCAAGGTGGGCTAGTAAGAGCATAATGCCTAGAATCAATTTTAAGTTAGGCTCCCAAAATAGGATAGTCTAGAGTGTATGAGTGAGTTAGAGTTGGTTTTAAGAGCCTTAGACTTCTTTAGATAGATGTTATGCGCCTAGAAAGATATAGGGTCCATGAAGTGGAACCTATCCTCTTACATGTGACATTCGGTTGAATTTTCATGGTGGGAGGGTCGTGCAAACCACCTTTGACCAGTAGAATGCCTAACTTGGTGTATTACGATGCTCATGTACATGTATTCCATTACAGTCTCATTTAATTCAAGTTTCTTGTCTCTTGCCTCTTGTCTCTTATCTCTTATGTGTCTTTACATGTCTCCTTTTAACTCTTTCTATGTATGAGAAGGCTCCGTAACCTTGCATTGAACTAGTGAGGATTATCCATTGAGATTGTAAGGATAAGTTTCTATATATTCATAAATCATTACCCTCATGCATGCATACTATCCACAAACACCCGTGCATATGCTTCAATTTTGAAAGTGTATAGGAAGCTCTCTTTTTGGACCATTCTTCCTTTTGAAATTGATTCATGTGTATGGTTTTAGTTTGTTCTCATCATGCATACATACCATCCACAAGAACCCATCTTGCTTTTGAAATCGATTTATGTAAATGGTTTTCTTTTGTTCTCATCATTCATGTTCATGGATTTATCTTGCATTCTTATGTTCCACTTCCCATAATCAAATAATCACATCTTTTGTCTCCATACCCAACGTCTCCTTCGCCTTCACATTTTGATCACATAAACCTTCCAACATGCACTAGCTTCATACACTCTACATGTGCCATGATCGTACCCGATCCACCCAGATTGCGATGACCTCCACATCGGGTTGGTTGGATGTACTCCAAGGTTGGTGAGGAGGAATGGCTGGAGACCATCTTGGACTCTATGGAGGAGGAATACCATCCGGAGAGTAGTTTGGGGAAGAATGGGGCGGCATTTTGGGGGATGAAGGGATGGGGTTATTTTCATCACGAGCAACACTTGTTTGGGAGGGGATGATGATAGAGTAGAAAAAGTATCATCTAGCATGGGGTGATAGGTGAAGAAGTAGGGACCAATAGATCAGGAGAAACAAGAGGCTGCTATGCTGAACCCAATGAAGAATGGAGCAAGTCCTCAAAGGATCCAAAAGGAATAGGAACGACCATCATAGGAGTCCTAGTGGATTCTACAACAGGTGGAACATCTGTAGAGCAGATGCTAGACATGTTATTAGTGATAAGCTCAGCTTTAGAGGAGCTAGAACTATACACTTGGTGGAGGCATTTGGCATGCTAAAAAATCATTGTGATGCTTTTATCATCATTAGTAGTGGATGAGGATAGAGGTGCAACTAGGATATGAGGGATCAGCAAGGTACATACCTAGATGGGGAGATCACCAAGGTAAAGGATTGAAAGCTGGTAAGAAAGATGTGTATGGGTGGAGCTAGAATGTTGTAATTGTTTGACAATCTTTGGCATTCTCCATGAATACGGTTGAAGAGGACACTAGAATAGTTGACTAGAAACTAGGCTAGGGCCAACAAAACTGAATAGACCTGTCAAGAGATGGTGTAAGTATGATCTTGCAAATTCATGGCCACTACTAGAAACTAACGGATGGATCACTCTAGTTGAAGGAGACACCTAATAGCATATTTGTTGGAGCTGTGGCAAAGGAATAATTGTTCCAATGAATTATGAGAGTGGTGACTCCTTTAGTAGGAAGTTGATAGTGCTGAGCTACCTTGATAGTAGTGGTATGAACCTCAGCACCGTTAAGCAGAACACTCCAAACCGCGGCAGAGGATGGCCTTGCAGCAATCCAATGAGCGATACTCTTAGCCATTAGGTGCAAATCAAGGACATCCCACTGGAGGAGGGTGAAGGTGTTTAATGAGTGGGGTCTAAGATATTGTATTGTTGTATTTGTGAAGACAACAGAAGGTGGCTCAATGGGAGCTAAAGCTTCTAAGGTGACTCAATGTGAAAGGATGCAACAACTGAAGAATGCAAGGAAACAAGAACATGCACAAGTGCAATATGAAACAATGTAGAGGTGCAACAATGCTCAACATAATCCAAGAAGAATAATGATTGACATCATGGAGGTCGAGAAGAAACAAATGATGTGCACAAGTAGAGAGGTAAAGGAATAATCATTAGGCAAAAACATGCGTTCATGGGTGGCTGATTAAAACTTTGAACATTTGGAAAGTGGCTAAAAAGGGTGAAGCTTTAACCCCTTGATTGGATTTCTTATCACTTCTTCGGCAAGAGTCTACAACCCAAAAGTGTCAGACCGAGCTAGGCCAAAATTTGATAAGGACCAAACCACTGAGCTTTGAATTTTCTTGTAACCCAATTTGATTTTGATTTATACATACAAAATACATCATTGCTTGCAGCCATTGCCACTAATTAAATACCTTGATGCAAAAAAATAACTGTATCTGAAAAAGTTGAACATGATCATCTTGTTGATGTCTGTTAAACCTCTAGTAGAATTCAAGGCACCTGAATTGACGAGCCAAATCCTGTATATATGTTTGGCATAAAAGGAAAAAAATTCTTTCATAGGCACTATGACATTGCATGGTCAATAAACATCTACTACAAGATTTCATGGTGATACATAAGAAATCTGACCCTTACCGCCCCCAAGCAAGTAGATAGGTTGAAAGCACAAAAAAGATCTCATGTAATGTGTTGACTAAGTTACTTGTTAATAAACATTTTAATTAATAGTTACATCATGTTATTTGAGCATATGAAGTGGCATATAAAATGGTACTCAATGCGAGCCCATTTTAAATGGTATTCCTGTTGGAGTTAGATGTCTATGGAAGCACGCGAACAGCACAAGGAAGAAGAAGAAGCTTGGAGCACAACACACAAGACTGAATGTATTACTAGAGAATGTACAAAGATAAGTAGCCCATTAGGGCAATAGCCGTATATACAAGCCGGGGGAAAAAAACCTCCTAAAGAGGGAAAAAAGTGCCCCAGCGGTCCTAGAGTGTTCACACACATCACTACCTAAATATATCAACAAATCCCCCCTGGGAGTGATGCGGTGAACAAGGAGCTGGCACTCATGTATAAGGAAGTGCCAAGCTATGTGGAAATCACTCCACAAAAGGAAGTAAGCCCAAAGCTTTGCGGAAAGCTTCAAACTTCTCCCTAGGCAGAGCCTTCGTGAAAAGGTCTGCAATGTTCTCCCGCGTGGGCACATATGCCAAGCTGATCTCCCGAGCAGAGAACCTCTCCCTGACATAGTGATAATGCACCTCAATGTGCTTAGTGCGAGCATGGAACACAGGGTTCCTCGCAACTGCCAATGTGCTCTGACTGTCAGTGAAGATGGTGGTGGCAGAAGACTGGCCAACACCCAAATCAGCCATAAGGCGTCTGAGCCACACACACTCAACAGTCGCTGTGAAAGCTGCCCTATACTCAGCCTCACAACTGGAAGTGGCCACAGTAGGCTGCTTCTTGCTCAACCAAGATATACATGAGCTACCAAGCATGAAGCAAAAACCACTGGTGGACACACGAGTGTCATAGCAACCAGCCCAATTTGAGTCAGAAAAAGCATGCAAATCTGGCGGTAGTGATCCCCCTTTGGGATAAAACAACCCAAGTAGCCGAGTACCACTCAAGTAGCGAAAGATGCGCTTAACCGCTTTCCAATGCATGAGTCCTGGGCAATGCATAAACCTGCTCATCTGTGAGACAACAAATTGAATATCTGGCCAAGTAATGCATAAGTAAATCAAGCATCCAATAGCCTGTTGATAGAG
>CM035422.1:77408643-77458643 GCA_020310875.1 Ceratopteris richardii
CAGCTTTGCGCTGTCATTTAATGGATAGGCCATCTTATGTAGTCTTAGATGGAAACGCTGATTCTCAGGCTGTTCAAATGAACACATTCCTGAAGAAAAAGAAAAAAAATAGATACTAGGCTTTGGATGCAACTCTTCTCAGAGGGAGACTCCGAGCTCCTCGAGTTGGATAGGCTTGTTGACTTTGAAACTTGGCTCTGTCAAAGACCTTGTTAATAGGATTGTGTCTAGAGATCGAGGTTCTCGGGCTCTTTTTGAGACGGTTGGTACTCTCGTGATCCTCTTCTCCTTGTCCACACAGTTAGCACCCATTTTTGGGGTTGTTGATGCTTGTTATCTCACTTCTGCTGTTTACAAGCGGACAACTATGCCAATATTCAAGGCCCATGGATCCTCAATCACCCAAATAAGTGACTGGGCAAGTATGCACTTTTGGTGGGGAGAAGCGACAGCATATCAATAGAGTGGTGTCAAACTTGGCTTACTTAAATCTGCAAATGAATCATGGACCCATGTAGTTATATACATCTCACTGATGGCTCTCTACATTCTTGGTGGAACCAAAGTGAAGGTTTGCCAGCTTCTAGTTAGTGCCATGGTTTCTTTCATTGGATATACTTTCACTCTAAGCTTTGCAATTCAAGGGGTCATGAACTCGTTGGGAGATGTTTGAACTGTTCTTGCACCAATTGATAGAGTAAATTCTATTATTTCAAAGACAAAAGTGGATCAATCCCTTGCATATAGCCTTCATAGGGACATTAGGGGTGAGCTACAAAGTACACAAATATGTTCAGAGGTAGTGCATTCAAGCATACAAACTACATCAAATTATTTACCAGATCCTGACGGTGTGGAAATGGTTCTCAAAACAGTTTGTGAACTAGCATGGTCTGGAGATGTTGCCCTTGAAGATGTTTGCTTTTCTTATCCACTGAGACTAGATATTGAAGTCTTAAAGTGTATGAATCTTCTATTGAGAAAAGGGAAAATAACAACTATTGTTGGTTCTAGTGGGGCTGGAAAAGAGCTCGGTGGTGGCTCAAAGAAATCATACATAAAAGACACTAAAGGGGAAAGGAAGGGCAATGAAAGAGGGCATCAGATGCAGACACACTCGAAGGGGAGACCGTCTCTTTCAACAAGAATGCGAGGTTGTTGTCTTTGACAAAAATCCTCATGCTATCCTTCGTCCAACAACAAAGAGCTTCAAAGGAGCTCTTGCCATTATGCGAAAGTGAAGACATGAGATAGTGCCTTCTGTCCAAGAGGGTGGTCATTTTAAGAGCATTATAATTTCTGTAGGAGAGGAAGAGGTGCATACTCAGAAACGTGGAGTTGCAGGGACCTCTAAATCAGCATGTTTGTCAACCTCCATAGTTGAAGGACTCAGCCATTCCCCTAGTCATCATGATGTGCGAGATTCACCTGCATTATTAGGAGACCAAACATCTTGGTTGTTCGCATACAAAGAGATGTTTACTGGCAAGGGATTCGTGGGAAGAATGGCTGCTACAGCTCTAATCCATTCTTTCTCTTCACTATAAGAAAGGGGAGCATGGGTTCGGAGCAAAGAGAAAATGGGATGATCTAATTTGATCCAAGTGCTGAGAGAGAGTACATGCAACACATATATAATAAACAGAAGCTCAAATATATGAAAGACGGAGCTCGCTATTTCGGGAAGATACCAGAAGTTTACAGAGCAACTACAATCATTGCCTTATAATGAATAAGAACACGACTATAATAAAGTAAGTCTATGATCCAAGGGTCCGACCGGTTCAGATAGATATGAAATCGGACACTGTTTGATCATCCATTTGTATGACCAAAGATCTTGAGTTTAGACTTACTAGGAGGTCTTGTGCTCTTGTGAACAAGTTATCCACTTAGCTTAATGGTTAAGACTCAAGGATGTGAAGGAGGAGGTATTGGGTTCAATCCCCATGGGGAACATGGGGAGAGTATTTTGCCCAAAGAGATCTAGAGCCTTTTAGAAGCATCCACGTGAGTTAACTCGAGTTAACTGGGACACTTGGTGCACATGCAATTACATGGCTGACACATGGATGGTTAGTATCCACCTGCCCAAGAAGGTAGTCCCATGGAGAGAGCTATATATAGAGGCATTTGGTTGGGAGGAGAGTCATCTCTCTAGCATCTGGTGATCGTAATCCTCATTCTGTTGCATTGGTATTAGAGCTCTCTCCATAGCTCTCTTAGGTCTTCTTACTCATCAGTTTTTGCGTGCATAGCTCTCTTGCAACTTTCTGCTCGTGGTTGTCTCGAAGAAACTTTCTGCATCGCAATTATCTTGGCGAGCATAGCTTAAGGAGGAGGTTGCAAAATAGTATTCTTTTTTTGGTCAGCTGCACGAATCGAACTCACAACCTGTGTCTAGAGAAAGTGACCACATATCCACAGTGCCAATCGACGATTGTGTCCTCCTATCGATGGTAGCAGATCTTAATGGCAGTTCTATGCTGAAGAAGGGCTTACAAAGGAGCAAAAGGAGGATATACTGTAGATCGGCATTGGTATTTGATCCCACAACCTCCCAGTGTGGAAAATTTCCCTTATCCAAAGCAAAAAGAGGATATACTGTAGATTGGTGCCGGGATTTGATCCCATAACCTCCTAGTATGGAAAATTTCCCTTACCCAAGAAGGAAACGCCTTTCGGTGATCAACATCTCTGCGCTATTGATCAATAGCTTTAAGTCATGCTGTTGCAAGCTTCTTTATCAAGCTTAAAAGCGAAGACGGCGATCGGATTCAAACGACACTTGCCCGTAGAGCAGTAGCTGCCATATACAAGCAACCAACTGGCTCGCGTGACTCTAAAAGTGGAGGAGTTTACCTTGACCTTCATTCTGGGTTGCAGAACTCGAAAAATACAGAGATAAAAGGTGATTGCTCGGCAGAATCGATCCCGTGACCTTGACAAGTGGACTACAACATCTTATCCATTGTGGTTGCTGATAACCCCAACCAAGCCCAAGAGCATATCTGTGGTGATCAAAGCCGAAGAAAGCTAAAGGTTCGAGCAAATTTTAAAGGAAGTGGAGCTGTGGAGTAAAGATTTGGAGGCCTAAATTTGTCATTATTCTACCACTCTCAGAAGAATCAAGTGGACCTTGATGCACCAAACTCCACGGACCAAATCATCACGGATGATTTCTTGACATGCGTCCGTGGTGGATGTTGTATGCACGGATTCTTCAAAGTATGGAGACTAAAGCTAACCAAGATGAAGAATCATTCTTTCCTGAGGATCAAAGGATGGACGAAGCTATGATCAAAGCTAAGTATTTTCTAGTTTCTACTTGGCCTTAATGCTTGATTTATCTTGTTTTCATTATTCTACACTTAATCCTAGATGCACATTGAAATAGCCAAGATTTCAATCGATTAAGTCTATTTTAGGATAATAAAAAAATCCACTTCTTATTCCAAGCATTAGTTTGCATTAAGGAAAGACTTGATTTAAAAAAGATTCCTTGTGCATCAAAGAATGTATTTTGGTAGTTTAATTCCAGATTTCCTTTCCATCATTAGGACAAAGGAAATGATATATAGGCATCAAGATTGCATGATATACATTCTTAGTACAAGGAAAAGTCATGCATCAAGCTCATGCATGATTGTTGCATTATGTTTTGGGCATGCAAAGAACATGCATGCATATGCATGTGAGCATATGGATTTGCATGTAGGGA
This sequence comes from Ceratopteris richardii, assembly GCA_020310875.1. Classification (NCBI taxonomy): domain Eukaryota; kingdom Viridiplantae; phylum Streptophyta; class Polypodiopsida; order Polypodiales; family Pteridaceae; genus Ceratopteris; species Ceratopteris richardii. The sequence goes on from CM035422.1 coordinate 77,412,365, forward strand.
CATGCATTTGCATGATAGAATGGGATGCTATTTGCAAGTAGATATGAAAATGTACTCTCTTAGTATTTAGCTTACTTTATAAAGCTCAGGGCTTGACATTAGGGAAGACGGAGGACTAGTTACTTGCAAAGACATGCTAGTTCTAGTCTACAGCTCAAGTGATTAGTCGACTCCTTCCCAAGTTGATACTCCGCTACCAAAAAACAAATACTTAATGATAATTAAGTATGTTTGATGTCTTGCTAGGTATAAGTAGGCACTAGGAGAAAGTTAAGTATTAAATTTTCTTGATGACCAAAAAAATTTAATTACTTGCAAATTTTTTACGATGTATGATGACTCTAAGTCCCGAATGTACTTAGGGAGTCATGAAGATAAGCTTATAATGATTACTCTAAGTATAGATGATATTTAGAAAGTCATGCGGATAAGCTTTAGTTGATTAGTTACGTAATTTATGTAACTTCTCAAGCATCCCACTAGTTAGTTGCAAAGACATGGTAGTTCTAGTCTACAACTCAAGTGATTAGTCGATTCCTTCCCAAGTTGATACTCCGCTATCAAAAAACAAATACTTAATGATAATTAAGTATGTTTGATGTCTTGCTAGGTATAAGTAGGCACTAGGAGAAAGTTAAGTATTAAATTTTCTTGATGACCAAGAAAACTTAATTACTTGCAAATTTTTTACGATGTATGATGACTCTAAGTCTCGGATGTACTTAGGGAGTCATGAAGATAAGCTTATAATGATTACTCTAAGTATAGATGATATTTATAAAGTCATGTGGATAAGCTTTAGTTGATTAGTTACGTAATTTATGTAACTTCTAAAGCATCCCAAGATTGGATGATAACTTGAGCTATATTTCCAAGTTCCATAATCACCCTTCGATTCCATGGAACTCAACAGCCAAATCAATGAACTTAAATACAAATTGAACATTGAAGTTCAATTAGATTTGTGTTTCGTTCATGTTTTGCATCTCTGGTAATGATGCATAGGGCCATGAAAACATGGAAACTTTGGAAGCTCTCTTCTATTTAGAAGATTTCAAAAATCCTAAGAAGTTTCTTTGTGGTTTCAAGATTCGTATCTCACAACGAAACCTCAGTAAGTGACTTTTAGGAATTGAGATAATTCCTAAAAGAGAAAACACTAAAATAGTCAAGCCTTCTATTCCACTCGTGAGATTATTCTCCTACCATGTTTGAGATGAGTTTATTTTTGGGAAGGCAGACGTTCCAAGTAGAGGATCTTAGTTGATTCATGAACTCTTCCCAAAATACACATAAATTCATAATATATGATAGGACCAAGGAATGATGATGTTTTATTAAAAGATTTATAAAGAGATAAGTCATTGGAAAAATTATAGCTTAGACCTCTTGTTAAGCACATCTTTCCAAAAAAAGACATACCCATCAATCAGGATAGAAATTGATGGATTGGATAGATAAGAGCAAAACATCTACTAGTTTTGGATGTTTTACCAAAAAGTGAAGAAGGCAAAACTTCTTTAAGATATAGATGTTTTGCCAAGATATAAAATATTCTTGGTTTTATTTAAGCTAATTCGAGTTTAAATAAGAAACCCAAGTTATCTTTAGGAATCAAGATATTTTCCTAAAAGATATATCAAAGTAATCATTAGGAATTAAGATAATTCCTAAAGACAAGCCAACAAAGAAAATAGTCTGGTTAACTATTGCCTTAGATTAAAAAGAAATATCTTTTGGACAAGCAATAAAGCCTTAAGTCTTGGTCTTGTCCAGAAGTCAAAAATTTCTTTGGAAGATCATTTCAGTAAAGGAAAGAATTCAAAGATGAATCATTGCCTTTGTATTACCTGATTCCTTGAAAGGAATCTAAAGTTCTTGAAAGAAAAATTTCTCTAGATGTGAGATTGAAATCTTTCAAGTAAGTTGATAGTAAGTAGTTCCTAGTAATTTCCAAACCTTTGGTATTGGTACTTAAGTCCAAATAGTGATATAACCTAAAGGTATATCAAAGATTCTTAGCTTTGGAATCTAAGAGGCATTAGTGTATGCTTGGACTTACTAGAGGAAAGATCTCTAAAATCCCACGGTAAGCAAAGAAGCTTTTTGATAGTTCTGGAGATCTTAACAATAAAGACTAAGTCTTTATTTTTTGATAATAAAAAATTTCTTTTGGGATATATTCACTCAAGTCCCATTTATCCAATGGAAAATTGTGAAAAGAGTAAGCTGTTCCAAGTCTGAACTGTCTGAAGCAATTCCAAGAATGTAGTCACCGTGAAGACGGTACTTAAGTCTATGGAAGGTAAAACATAAGTGTTTGCCTATCCTTAAATGGATTTTTGTACAAATCCAAAGAGCATGAATGGATGCTTAAGACTTAAGCAGTAGAGAGATTCCTATAAAGTCCCGGCCGGAGTAGGTACCTAAAGCCTCAGTAAGAAAGGAATCTAAATACAAGAAGTCAAAAGCTCTTGTCGCTACAAATTGGTCAAGGATAAACAAATTGAACTTGAAACTATGAAAATTCAAGTACTTGGAATTCTGATTGGTTTTCATTTAAAAAACCTAGCAAACAAGGATGGATGTTCCATCAAAAGGTTTTTTAAGTTCCTCAAGGAAAGCACAAGATCGTGACAGGATCATGTGAAGGAATCAAAAAACCTAGAAAATCTAGTTAGAGGTAATGCCTGAAACTTCAAAATTCTTATAAAGAATTGAAGCAAGAAGGTACTCTATCAAGAGATGTTTAGACCTTAGGATAAAATTCACTCACTCATCAATGTCAGTATAAAATAGGGTGGTATGGGACACCGTATTTTATACTCAAATTGATGTAGGAAAGATGGTATGGGACATCGGACCGTGAGATGATGATTATCTTTTAGTCCTAGATTAGATCTTGAAGTTAGGTTTCATCCTCAAGGAAATTAAAAAGAAGGAGTTTAATTCAAGAAGGATGAAAGTAGTATCTCAATATAATTCACGATAACTTCAAGATCAAGGAAATTAATTCGAGAATATCGAGATGTATTTGCTTGGACCTACAAGGATCTCAAGGGGGTGGAACCCTCCATTTGTTCTCATAGAATACCAATGACACCGGAAGCAAAACCATCTAAACAATGCCCTTACACGTATAACGAGGTCTATGCTGCTAAAATAAAGGAAGAAATAGACAAACTCTTAGCGGTTGGATTCACTTATGACATAGAACATACCGAATGTGTGTCACGATTAGTTGTTGTACCCAAAAAGAATGGGAAATTAAGAGTGTGCATTAATCTAAAGAAAGTCAATGCAGGCACGATTCATGATAGCTACCCATTACCTATCAGTGACCACCTATTAGAAAGAGTGGAAGGAAAAGAAGTCTATAGCTTCTTAGATGGATTCTCTAGATACAACCAAGTAACTATTGCTACAGAAGATCAATATAAAGCCGCATTCGTGACTGAATGGGGGGTCTATGCTTTTAGAGTGATGCCTTTTGGACTCACTAATGCACCTGCTACTTTCCAGAGATTAATGTGTCACGTGTTCAAAGAGTTCTTAAAGAAAAGTATGGAAGTGTATGTAGATGACCTATGTACATATTCAAATCAAAGGCCAGAACACATTCCTGAATTGCGCAAAATATTTGATAAATGTCGACTATATAGAGTATGCCTAAATCCTGAGAAATGTGTTTTCATGGTGAAACAAGGGAAGATCTTAGGACACATTGTGTCGAGAAACGGAATATCTACAGATGAGGACAAGATCAAGGTAATTCTAGAACTTCCTAGACCAAATAATGCAAAATAAGTGCAAGCATTTATGGGTCATTGTGGATACTACTGTCGATTTATCCACATGTACGCCATAATTACTAAGCCTCTGTATGGATTGTTGACTCAATTCACGTGGACAGATGAATGTGAGAAGGAATTTAATGAGTTAAAAAGGCGACTTACCACAACTCCAATTTTGAAAATGCCTAATTGGAACAAGCCTTTTCATATTCATGTGGACGCTTCCAATTACGCAATAGGATGCATCTTAGCTCAGCCAGCAGATGAAGGAAAATTGGACCATGCAATTGCCTATGCAAGTAGGCAACTGAATCAAGTCGAGAGAAACTATACAACCACATAACAAGAGGGATTAGGGATGCTGTACGTTGTAAAGAAATTCAGACACTATCTCTTAGCTAACAAGTTCAAATTCTTCATAGATCATTAGGCCTTATTGTACTTAGTCAATAAGCCTTGCAACACGAGAAGACTTGTGAGATGGTTTCTGTTACTGATGGAATTCAATTTTGAAGTAATAGTGAAGAAAGGAAATACCCATGTGAGGGCATATCATCTCTCTAGGTTAACACATGGAGAGCCACCAAGCGGAGTACCAGACGATTTGCCAGACACTTATCTATTCAATTTGGAAGTATGTCCGAAGTGGGCAGAAAAGCTAATCCCAATACTCACTCATGGACCTCAACATTCAATTAATAAGGAGAGTAAAAATGAAATTCTCCAATCACGTAACTTACACATTATCGCACAAAGTGTGTACGAACCCAATGGTGTACTGTCAAGATGTGTAGAGGAGGATGAGCAAAAGAAGTTGATTGAATAAGCCCATGTAAACAAATGGAGAATGCACAAAGGAACTCATGGAACTCTAAGAGAGTTGAAACGGTTAGGAGTATATTGGTCAGATATGCCTAAAGATGTCCATGAATACATCAGTAATTGTGCGAAATGTGAAGAAACCATGCTAGATGATCATACCTCTTTACCCTCCTCTACAATAGCACCCAACTGGAGTAAGAGCTTAGTGAAATTCCTAAAGACACGAGAACATGAGAAAGGAATCAGTTTAGCAAGGAAATGATACCTAGAGGAAATGAGTAAGGACTATGTTATCATGGGAAAACAATTATTCGAGACAAGAAAAGACAACCACCTACGGCTATGTGTACATGAAGGAGAGTACCTACCCATATTAGAGATGGCACATGTAGGTGCAGTTGGAGGTCATTTCTCAGCTGAGAGAACTATAAAAATGATCCTCTTTGTAGGCTTGTGGTGGCCAACTCTACATATGGATGCTGACACATATGTCCGCAATTGGGAGACTTGCCAAAGAGCCAAATATCCGATTCGACGGGATGATATGCCATTGAGACCCACGGTTTGTGCGAGAGCCTTCTCTAAATAGGGTATTGATTTCATAGGACCCATTAACCCACCAGCCAAAGGATCGCATGCGGAATACATAATAGTAGCAACGGATTACCTGACTAAATGGGTAGAGGCAAAGGCTACTAGGAAAAACGATGCTTAGACCATAGCTAACTTTCTTTTTGAGCACATCTTCACTCGCTTTGGACTACCAATTGAGATTGTAAGTGCTCGAGGAGTGCATTTCATTAATGAAGTAATAGAGTCCTTAATGAATGAATTCTTAGTGATCCATAAAAAAATAGCCCCTTATCACCCTCAAGCCAACGGGCAAGCTGAAAGTTCCAATAAGGTGTTATGCACAGTATTGAAAAAGATAGTTAATAGTGGAAGGTCAGATTGGGACAAACAATTGCATCATGAAATTTGGGCCTTCCATGTCGCTTACAAGACTGCCATTGGAACTACCCCATTTAACCTAGTGTATGGATAGAACGCAATCCTGCCAATTGATTTCTTAGTGACAACCTTGACAGTAGCCCAACAATATGAATGGACAGGGCATGAATTATCCAAGCAACTAGATCAAATCGAGAAGCTACACGAGACAAGAATACAAGATGTTGCCAGAATTTATGCGGCGAAGAGAAGACAAAATGCATATTATGATGCGCACATCAAAGATAAGGGACTGAAAGAAGGAGATTTAGTGCTGGTCTACACTTTGAAGCAACACGCCAAGAAGTTACAAATAGGATCTCAACGAGCGGAATGGTTAATCTAGCTACTCTAGATGGAGATGTTCTTCCTAACTACATCAGTGGATGTTGAGTAAAATGTTACATGGAGCCATTGACGGACCACATGTTAGCACGACTTGTAGGTGCTCATAATAGAAAGAGAGAGGAAGAGAGGATTAGAGAGGAGGCAAGACAAGAAGCCTTAGAGCGTATCAAGAAGTGGAAAGAGTGGATAAGACAACGGGATGAACGATATCTACAAGGAGAAGAGCCTATTCCCAAGGCTAACTATCAGGTTCATAAATCCAACACGAACAATATCAGCATATCCCAGCCATACTTAAACCTAGGAATTGGAACGACAGAGTATCAGCTAATAGATGCCTTGATAGATTCAGGAGCAACACTCAGTTGCATACGAAGTACAGTCATCACGCATCTTCGAATGACTATAACACCTACTAAAGCACACATGATAGGTGTCAGATGTCAAGCCATAGGATGCATTGGAGAAGCTACATTATCCCTCCACCTAGGAAATTCAACTATGGAACAACGAGTTCTAGTGTGCAGAGATGAGGATCTAACTGAGAACTTGATCCTAGGACAAGATTGGATCATTGAGAATGAGGTAAGCATTCATCTAGCTCAAGGGTACATCTCTGCCAAAATAGGGCACAAGGAAATCTTTATTCTATTAGAAGAGAAATCCTCTCATAGATAGGACATCATCAAGAGTGCTAAAAAAATCATAGAAGAGGGCATAGCAAATGATTCCATAAAAAACCAACCAGAAGAAGAAAGGATTTCAAATCCCAATGCATCCAAGGAGAAAGTAGATTCATCCTACTTGAATGGTGAACAAAAGGGAACCGAGGAGGACAATGCTCCTAAAGCCCTCCATGGAAAAAAGAGATCATCAGCATGGAAACCCATTGTCAGTTTCTCGCAGTCAGGAAATGCTAACCTAAAGTGGGTTTGCAAGGATCGAGTGAAGGAATCAGAGAAGGTAACGCTAGTACACGTCATTCATCATAGGAAAGCAAGGGCGGACAAGGGTTCTTCTTCACCAAAATCAGAACCAAAGCGACTTCTGAGAGTATGGCTTCCAAACTCATTGGTAGAAGCCCAAAGAACTCGACAACAAATATGGATTCCAAAGAATGTCAGACAAGTGGCCACTCAAGAGATAGACAAGCACGAGGAAACATTATATCGACGCAACAAAACCATGAAGCCAAGCGAGACTCGTCACATATACCAGAAAAGAAGACCCCAACAACTCAGACAACAGACAAGAAAGAAGAAACACATGGGACACGACAAAAGGACAAGAAGACGAAGCTTCAAACTTTAAAAACAACATGGATATGGAAACCAAAGAAGCAGCAAACACTAGAACATCAAGACCTAAAAGATTCCAATTGCACACATGAAGCATTAAATGCACGTAAAGTATGCATGATAGGGCCACAATATGAGGCCATGCATTCGGCACATGATGAACACAACAGAATTAGTGGTGCACATTCCCAACTTGAAGACAGGTCATAGCTTCTACTTCCTTAGGAATGGACCTACTATGTAAATAAATAAATGCTTCGCCTACGCTAATTCTTGTTTTCTTTCAGGAGTGAATATGAAAAATTATGCGGTAAGAGATCTTGCTTATACACACAAGTGGAACGAAGTGACGCAACGAACGAGATGTTGCTACAACACACCTCCCTAAAGACTTGCTATCAATGAAAGCTAATGCTCTTTTCATTACGAGTGCAGATGGCTTCCGAAGATTTTGAAGCTACAATTCAGGAGGAGGTGCTAGAACTCCCTCTGCAAAGTGTGACTAAAGCAAAAGGTCATTAGTTTAGAGAAGATCAACGAGCAGGGAATTATTTGTTCCTGGTGACCATTAGAATTATGGATATGGATCATGAGTTCCCTGTGATGTCCAAAGATTTCAAGGTAGTGCATGAACTCCCATCAACCATGGACATTATGAAGAAAGGGGACATTCACAAGTATTTTGAATTGCCAATCTACAAACCTGATTTTCAACGATGTATGCAAGTTATGAACACTTTGCAATCCGCCTTGCATGATCTATTGGTACCTGAAGCAAGAGTCATGGATGGAGCAGGGGAATGGGTCATTATCCTATTTACACGACCTAATTAAGGAAGTTTTTGGATGGGAGAAGGATGGGAACACGATATTGAAAGAAGAAAGTCGAGGAGCAAAGACCCGAACATTCAATGACATTAATCGCATTGATATTGAAGAAGAAGTGAGACCCATCCATCAATACTTTTGCTTTCCCAACATGCACAGGTACACTGCTCCACAGAAGATCATTGTGCAAATGTTGTCGCATGCTATGAAACAAATTGGAAACCAAGTCAATATGACTCCATATATTCAAGAGCGGCTGTTCGAGGCAAAGAAGTAGTGGAATCACAAGAAGTTTTTGAATGGAAGTGTTGCCCTGACCATCTTGATATATCATGCCTTGGGCATTAGAGAGCATTTAAGGGAGATGCCATCATCGGAAGCCATGCCCAAATACGCAAAGATTGCGATAGTCCCTAGGAAAAAGAAAGGAGTAAAAATCATAAAGGAAGCAGAAATAAGCTCCCAACCTCGAATGAGAGGTACAAAGAGGCTCAGGGAAATGATGCAAGTAGAAGTAGAAGTTCTAGCTACCAAAAGGGCACACGTACTCCCAAGGACGAGACTTGAAGATAGTCGACCAATCACGGAAGAAGAATTGACAAGAGCGATGGAACCCACACATCAATACAGCGAAGGTCAAGTAAATCTATTTGTACAGGGGCACCATTACCAACAATCACACCAAGACTCGGAACAAAGGAAGAGGCTGACCAAGGTCCACAGATACAGGGAATTGGGTTTAATAAACTCAAGCTCATCATTAGATGCACAAGAAGAAACAGACACCTCCATGTTGAATGTGGACATTTGAAGTGATTCCAAGGATGATGGACAATGGGAGGAGCTAAATGAAGTGAACAAGAATGTAGAAGTGGAAGGAAGGAAAATGGATCAAACACTCATCAACTCCAACCAAGATACGATGAGGAAGGAAGCTTCCCAAGAACGGGTACATGTTATTAAATTGAATGAAGTTTCTAATATTCAATTCCAAGAGAGTGTGCTTGCGGGAGAGGTCTTATTCAAGAATCAAAAGAAGAACAAGTGGAAAATATAGTTGAAGAATCAAAACCATTTACACCAATAAGGGTAGTGGTAGAACTATCTCTCATGGATGTCACATTTCAAGGGAGTGCCACGAAGATCATTAATAAGGAAGAAGAAAGCAAAGAACATGAAGTACAACTACAAATAAGGCAACCTCATTATGAAACCCTCCACGTGGAGCAAGGAAAGGTGTACGAACATGGGAAGCTCCAAGCATCCCAAAAACTTGGTTAAATGTGGATGTCACTCAGCTCAAGCCAGTGGTGCAACACATGATACAAACTGCCATGGACACTCAACAATTAATGCTTGAGGCTCATGCTGACTATGATAGGGGAATACGAGAAAAATGTCGATTCCAAGAGATAGGTGAGAATCTCTCAGCCCAATTGATTCAAGCACAAAAGAGCATAGTAGAGAAAGAGATAGCAGTCCAAGAGACCAAGCAACTATGCAACACACTAGAAACAGAAAATCAAAAACTAAAAGACCAATTAAAGGATTTACAAAGTAAATATGAGGCTAGCGAAGTTGAAAAGGCCAAAATGAACAATACAAGCAAGATCCTTGAAACACAAATTCAAGTATACATGGACGAAGTAGATAACTTATGAAAGAGGAACAAGGAGGTGATGACAACACTTCTATGCAATGAACCGATAGAAGCTCGTAATGGGACAGACAAGGACACACGAGCATTGGAACAAAAGATAGCAAAGTATGAAGATCAGCTCAAGCAGGAGCAAGCCATCATCGGAGAGTGGGAGAAAAGGTATATGGATGACACTGCAAAACTGAGAAAGAAGTGTAAGGTTGTAGAGAATAAATACTTTGAGCAATGCAATGAAGATGCAAATCAACTCATGGGCATTGGAGAGGAGCTCCTCAAAAACAAAGAAACGATTTTGAAAGCCACCGAAGAGATTAAAGAAAACGATGAATTAATAAAACAATTGCAGGATCAACTAGAACAAAAGGTAACAGAGAGGACACCAGTAGTTCCACACTCCACAGCGGCTACTGAGGAGAATGAGGTACGTCCTCTTTCTCCCCCCTTACATCATTCACCGATAAGGAGGAAATGGAGATCCACACTGAAAGACATCATCAGGATATTGCAGAACTAAGCCGTCACAAGCGGGCACTACTAGTGTCCCAGCTTACCACAGATTTTGAAGATCAAGTAGTGAAGGTCATGAAAGATACGAAGATTGAAAGCAAAAATCTGGAACAGGTAATGAGACCATTCAAAGTACTGTATGGATTACTTAAAGAGCAAACACGCCAATATATAAAGAACACAACAAATAAAGAGCCAGATAGCAACCTCCAGTTTAGCATGCAAACATTCACATACACACAAGAGGAATTTGACAAAGCTGATCCTATATGGAGGAGAAAATTTTTGGAGAAGAACCCTACACTATGGGTACAATGGGAATCATCATCGTATATACTCCAAGTGAATCCATCTTTTTGCCCAGTACCCAGACGACGCTCATGGATGCAATTTCAGGAAGGACAACGCCAAGGAAGCATAAATAACCAGTGGCTCAACTATCCACTATTGCCAAGTCCACCTCGTAACTATCTACCGATCAAAGAATACATGGTTAAGACCATGGAATTTTGGATTGATCGATATGCAACCATACCAGATTTAGTTGTCAAAATGACTAACAGGATTTTGAGTATGTTACTTACGGTCATCAAAGTGTTCCAGCATGTCCAATATACATTTTTGAACTTCATCGGCATTAATTAGGGATCAGACGCCCTCATTTATGATCTATCAACTATACCCAGTCGATTAACGCTTATGGCTATATACTCAAGGCTTATGTTTTTGCTAAGTACTTATACACTGATTTTTGAAGAGGTGTTCGTCACGGGATTTTTTGAATTAGATTCCAAATTTTTTGTAAAAATGACCTCGAATCTTAATGCATGACTAGTGGCCTACAAATTAAGTTTCTTTGTGGATCATAGACAGGTGCCAGATGACGAGGTAAAATCCAAACAATGGAAAGAGTTCATGTTATGTCATGCCAATCTGCTGAATCAACGAGAGCCGCAAGTCATCCAGACATACTCACGTCGCCACAAAAAGCTTGTCGGGGATGACAGAGTTCAGGAGGAGGGACATATGGAAGGGGAATCAAGCAAAAAGAAAAGAAGAATAAGATCAAAGAGTAAAACGACTTAGTAAAGAGCAAAGTTTATAAAGAAAAAGAACAACTCTCTACCCAAAGCCCCGCAGGGGCACACATCACGCGACAACACCAAAGAACCAGGTCTTGAGGATTGGAATTAAAGAAAGATAACAACTAGGAAATTTCATGGGAGGTTGCACATAGCTTCCTCATCCACCAAGAGCAGGCGGTGAAGCGAAATAAGCTGGAAAGAGAGACAACACACAAAGGACTCTTCATTGGATAAGATAACCAATTGTCTGAAGGTCCTAGCTACCTCCTCGTCCACTGGATGCATGTGCTGGGAAGAAATGGAACAGGTCCTAAAGGATGACAAAGAAAACTCAAGAATAGGACTTTTAAAACATAACGCTCACTTAAAAGAGAGTAGAGGTCAACAAATTAAGTGTGCGGTGGAAGAAAGTAAATAGGTTCCAAGCAATACAACACGTCAGATGTTTGAAGACAAAGACAAATCAGAAGACCAAAAGTTAGAAAGAGGTAGAGGCTGAAAAGTGTAAGAGAGTGATGAAGAACATCACATTCTTAGCAACTAATAGAGTGCATGACAAACCAACTTAATACAGCAACCTAGATTTGTGATATAAGGAATACCAAGGGACTTATAGAAGCAAGGGACTAATTTCGGATAAAGTAACAAATTTTTTGATAGTTCTTATTGCTTCTTCGACCACTGGGTGCGTGTATTCAAGAGCCTTAGACAAGCTGCAAACGAGATAAAAAGCCTGTCAAGGGACGATAGAAACAAAGAGGGGGAGAGTGTTGTAGAGCAAAGAGGCATAGAAAGACGCGCATTAGGCGACAACACCAAAGAACCAGGTCCTGAGGATTGGAATTAAAGAAAGATAACAACGAGGACATTTCATGGGAGGTTGCACACAACTTCCTCATCCACCAAGAGCAGGCGGTGAAGCGAAACAAGCTGGAAAGAGAGATAGCACACGAAGGACTTTTCATCGGATAAGATAACCAATTGTATAAAGGTCCTAGCTGCCTCCTCGTCCACTGGATGTGTGTGGTGGGAAGAAATGGAACAGGTCCTAGAGGATGACAAAGAATATTCAAGAATAGGACCTTTAAAACATAATGCTCACTTAAAAGAGAGTAGAGATCAGCAAATTAAGGGTGCGGTGGAAGAAAGTAAACAGGCTCCAAGCAATACAACATGTCAAATGTGTGAAGACAAAGAAAAATCACAAGACCAAAAGTGAGAAAGGGATAGAGGCTGAAAAGTTAAAGAGAGTGACGAAGAACATCACATTCTTAGCCACTAATGGTGTGCGTGACAGCCCAACTTAATACAGTAACCCAGATTTGTGATATAAGCAATACCAAGGGGCTTATATAAGCAAAGGACTAATTTCGAATAAAGTAACAAATTTTCTGACAGTTTTTATTGCTTCTTCGACTACTGGGTACGTGTATTCAGGAGCCTTAGACAAGCTGCAAACGAGAAGTAAAGCCTGTGAAGGGACGACAGAGACAAAGAGGCGAAGAGTGTTGCAGAGCAAAGAGGCACAAAAAGACATGCATCAGGTGACAACACCAAAGAACCAGGACCTGAGGATTGGAATTAAAGAAAGATAACAACCAGGACATTTCATAGGAGGTTGCACACAGCTTCCTCATCCACCAGGAGCAGGGAGTGAAGCGAAACAAGCTATAAGAGAGACAACACACGAAGGACTCTTCATCAGATAAGACGACCAATTGTCTGAAGGTCCTAGCTGCCTCCTCGTCCACTGGATGCATGTCGTGGGAAGAAATAGAACAGGTCCTAGAGGATGACAAAGAAGATTCAAGAATAGGACATTTAAAACTTAACGCTCACTTAAAAGAGAGTAGAGGTCAACAAATTAAGTGTGTCGTGGAAGAAAGTAAACAGGCTCCAAGCAATACAACAGGTAAGATTTGTGAAGACAAAGACAAATCAGAAGACCAAAAGTTAGAAAGATGTAGAGGCTCAAAAGTTGAAGAGAGTGACAAAGAACATCACATTCTTAGCCACTAATGGCGTGCATGATAGCCCAACTTAATACAACAACCCAGATTTGTGATATAAGGAATACCAAGGGGCTTATAGAAGCAAAGGACTAATTTCGGATAAAGTAACAAATTTTTTGACAGTTCTTATTGCTTCCTTGACCACTGGGTGCGTGTATTTAGGAGCCTTAGATAAGCTACAAACGAGAAGAAAAGCCTGTCAAGGGACGATAGAGACAAAGAGGGGGAGAGTGTTGCAGAGCAAAGAGGCACAAAAGAGTAGCCCCAAAATTTTCAAATTAATGGGCATATTTTTCTTCTTCAAAATCCTAGAAAATTCCCTGAAAGCTATGTAAGTGCACTAGAGGAGTCCTCTAGATGCATAAATCCAACTCATTGTAACATATTTCTTGTAAAATAGTAGGAAATTAGAGATTACCCAGTAAAGTGTCGGTCACTTGTGTGAAAGGACCATTTTTAGGGCACATGTATATAAGTCACTTTGTGACTCTTTGTAAAGAATTTTTGCCATTGTGAAGAAGGAGAGCACCAAAATTTGGAATTTGCTTCTTTCTTGCAGATTTTCATCTTCTCTATGATCTTTAATATGTGTGTGTGAAGCTTGGAATGTGTGTGTAGGATTGTTGTCTACCCCTCCCCATCACTTTTGAGCTACTGTAGTGTGTGTGTGAGCAAGTACGAGTTGTGGAGTGAGTGTGCATGTTTCATGCCATTCCCTGTTTTGGCCATAACTTGAAGAGCAATTGTCAGATTTGAGTGAAGCACTAATAGATGCATCTCATCGAGAGCTTCCAAATGAACCCACTATTGGCTATATTCGGAGTTCAAAGCTGGGAGAAACATTCGTATTTTTATTTACTACTGTAAGTGGTATCATGGCAGATACTTTCAGAGATTAGGTGAGTTGGAGAGGTAGTTTGGTCTTTTCTCATGCATTCTAGCTGAACCATTTCATTATCCATCATGTGCGCACACGTCCTCATACACTTGGTTAGGTCGGTTCTTCGGATTGATAATTAAGCGTGTGTCAATCCACCACTATACGCACTTGTGTGGCAAACGAGATTTAGTCTCTTTGACACAAGTCCCTAAGACCTCGTGACTTAGGTAGACAGAATGTCTCGAGGTTCTATAAAGAGTAGGAACTCGAGTCGAAGTACTTAGGTGTTGGTTTAGCTCTGATGACAGATATGGAATTATGCACAAACTTTGCCTATGTGTGTGAATATAGTTTACGCGATCAACTCATGCAAATAAACCATATGCCATGGTCGCAATACAAATCGATACTCCTCAAGTAGTTTATGCTAGAGGACATAGACAAAGTGACTTGTAGGTGCTTCCTGAGGTGGGTTCATATACCCAAGAACCAACCGATCCTAGAAGTTAAAAAAGAATTCGAGAAGCAATTCGAAGATATGTCTGAATATGACCAAAGATGTATAATGCATGAAAGGGTGTTCTTATTCCTATAGGCTATAGATGTTAGAGCTCGAGAGGAACTATTTTTGTTTCTGTAAGACCTAGACTCCAAATCAAGAATCAAAGAGGATTGGACACTTGTTGATGATGCTATAACAAGATATGTTAGAAAGCAACAAATGTTTGAGAAATTTCAAATTAATGACTGGAGAATTGATCTTCATGAAGATAAAGATGGTATTCAAACTCCAAGTATCTTACCACTTGTGAATAGCATTCAAGTTATCAAGTTATAGAGACCCCACTTGGACATAAAACAAATATGCATGAGCTTGATACACATGCTAATGATAAGTGTTATCAAGAAAACTCTAAAAGTACGATCGATATGACCTCTAATGTTACAAGGTGTCAAGAGTCTGTAGGCTTCTCTACAATGATCCCATCTTCAAGTGCCATATATGCACAAGCTCTGATGATGGGAGGAGTAAAGGGGCATGTGGAAGCCGATCAAGTCCAAATCAAACAAACACCAAATACAAATAAAATCAAAACTCAACAAAAGTCAACAAGAAATCATGATGAGGCTTCTCTTGACCTCCTAAACCCCTCACATCCATTGGAGGATAGACAAATAAATCAAGAAATAATTCAAGATACAAATAAAGAATTAGAGGAATCTACAAGGTTTAAAGGTGACCAAATGATGATAAAAGATATAGTATAAAAAGAAAATCTAATATGTCTATCTGAAAGTCAAGCTCGAGATGCATTGTCAAGCGATGATGATAAACAAGAGTTGGGATGTGATTCGATGCTAGTTGATAGTGATGTCCAAGTACATGAATCAAATACAGGATATGATCCAGCAACTAAATCATGTGAAGAGACTCCATGCGAGCATGATGCTAATTGGGAGGATAAACAAATGATAAGTTATCTAGATAGTGATATGCATGTGGATGATGATAAGCATGATGCTGAGACTATGGGAAGTCCTAATCAAGATCAAGATTGTGATATACTTTTGAGTGGTGCCATATTGAATGAGCATTCAGAGATACAAGAGTATGTACCTATTCATGGAAGTAATAATGAGTTACTGAGTGAGCTTCAATATAATGATATGCAATGTAAATGAGGTTGCACTCCATGTAAAGGGAGATATCAATGACCATGAGGAGGATGGGAAATTACCACGAATGGATCCTCTAAATACTGATGCAAATGTCAAAGATGATTATGATGAGTCGAGTCCATGCACTGAAGAAATTATGCATGAAGAGATAGAAGTAGCGCTTATTGAAGTGTATGAAAAATTTCATGATAGCATGCTACCTAAGGAGAATGAACGTGAGAAGATAGATTCAGATGACTATGAAAATTGTCAAATGAATAAAGATCTAATTGAATCAACCTTAAGTACTGAAGTGCTCGTATATGATGAGACATTGGAGCAAGAATTAACAACTGATGAAGTGTATCGGAAATGTGTTCTAAGTACATCCTCTGAAGGAAATGAGCAAGAATTGATGGAAATGGATGCAGAATTCTATGATGGCACTAAAAGTAAAGAAATTGATCTGTCATCAAACTATATGCATAGTCCTGGAAAGTCTTCAAATTATGATGAGTTTGTTCTTGATAAGAAAGATTCTAGTGATATTGAAGATCAAAGCCTTCTTAATTATGAAGATTTGGATTCCCTTGCCTTGAAGGAGAAATGAATCGGGATTATGACAAAGATAGTGATGAAGAGTTCCTAAATAGATTGGAAGAAGAAGCAGACCTTATAATTTTGGGAACTCGTGTAGAAAGGAATAATCTCATTCAAGATTTCAAAGATGATTATGGATCATTGTCTGAGCGTGATGATCATTCCATCCGAAGTGGGATCCAAACAAGTCGATTCAAGAACCCCATCCTGATAAAGATGGGAATATAAAAGAAGATGATGAGAAGGATGAAAGTCCTTCAAATGATTTCAAATGTAAAATAGAAGAAAATGTGTGTTTGCAAGAACGTTCTCATGATAAACCAAACATGTTTAATTTTGAAACCTCATATCTTGATTCTGTATTTGGTGAATTTCAAAGAATCACAAATAAAGATACCTATGTACAGATACGTGAAGCATGGATTTCCAAATTTTCTAAGAGTTACATACACTAGACAAGCCACCAAGAGGTAGACAAGCAAATAAGATGGCTTGTGTACATATTTACCGAATTTATTAATACAATCCTGATTGATGCGATTCAAAGATGGCTTGTTTTTAAACATAGCGTCTTTGGAGAGCATTTATTTCTAAAAATGTATTGGAAAGGAATTTCTTGAATTTACAAGAAATTCAAAAGTGACTTTTGTAAATATAAGTATGTAAATACTTAATAATTATGTTTTGATTTTTTGAGATGGATAAAAGTAAATAAATAAATAAATAAATAAATATATAAATATATAAATGCATAAATAAATAAAGAAATAAATAAATACATAAATGAAATAAATAAATAAATAAACAAACACATACATAAATAAATTAAATAAATAAATTAATTAAATAAATTAAATAAATAAATAAATTAAATATAAATAAATAAATTAAATAAATACATAGATAAAAAATAAATAAATATATAAATAAATAAGCAAATACATAAATAAATAAAAAATATATATAAATAAGTAGAAGAAGTAAATGCATCTAGTATTCAAGTAGATGAAATTTTTTCAAATAGTCTTTTAAATATGATGCTACTGATGTGTTTTCTGAGTTTATAAGATCAGGTGTTGATATGGAGCTAATTAAAGATCTAGAGTTTTGATGGATTGTATAGGAGGCAACCACTTTCGAATTGCATGTTTATGTTTTATTGCAAATGGGTTTTTCGAAGCTCTTTCATGGATTGTATGTGTACATATGAGTATTTTGATGGATCAATTTTTCTTATCACGTGTTTAGTGTTTGCATGCAGGAGAAGATCGAAGGAAGGCGATGAAAATGGGAAGTGAAGTGAAGATAAGAAAGCCTTATCTTTTTTCTTAGTTCTCTCGTTAACCCTAATCTTTTCTTTGCACCGATTTTGAGTTCCATTGCACATAAAGTATGCATATTTTAAGTTCACCAGAGCACATGCTTTGGTTCCAGTAGGTGCACATTCATTTGCACTTGAAACTTATTTGTAAATATCATGAATAAAAGTAGAATCGAACGATGAATGGAGTTTAATGAAGAGAGTAACTGGCCTTGTGAGAAAAAATATGAGTGGTGAGGATCTTTGTTTAGAATCCATAAGAAGTATTTCCATGCTTGCACCATGATTGTGAATGCTTGCATCTAGAGTACTGTAAGGCCGCCGGATTGGCATCATGTAATTTATATTTTCCTATACCGCACGTTCCGAAAGGTTGTAGCGAAGTGTTGTACCCTTTTTATCAATCAATGAAGAGACATTACGGTGGCTCTCCGGTAGAGAGGAGATGGGATCGCCAGACTGTCTGTTTGGGCGATTTGCAACCCTGCGGAGACGTCGGAGTGCAGATTCCAATAACTCTGAGTACTGTTACTTTACTTTGTTGAATTACATTAATTTCTCGTTAACATAGTAATGTTCGGCGACGATGATCAATCTGCGCTATGGTGATTATTAACTTCTGTGTTACCTACGACGTAAAGCATAACTGGAATGCGAGTAGTAAGACTGTATAGAAGAATTGATACTGAGTAATAGCGCACTGCTTAATTTGTTAGTTAAGTGGGAAAACTAGATAAAGGGCCTCTGAAGTATCAGACCCCTACCATCCCCAAGAACTCGAAAAGATATTAAAAGGCGGACTTGATGGAAGTTTGTCCTTTTAACACTGGCGTTGTCTATGGGAAGATGGAAATTGATTAAGAAATCAGTAAAGGTAGAGCAGCACGTAAGGCAAGCGGTACAGAGGTGATATATGCCGGTTACTCGGTCCAACGAGTCTTATCCGAAGTATAGAAGAGACCAGCACCCCTGGGCAGTTCCAAATCTATTAGGGACACTTGCAAGCGGTAGAAGTGCATGCCATTTAAGCCTAGTTGTCAAAGGATCGGAGCCAGTTAGCAGTGATTTCGGTACCAGTTCGGTGACACATGAGGAATTTCCGATAGATTCCGGTGTGATTCCGGTGCATTCTGAAGAGGGTACAATAACTTCTGAGTGTACAGAGATGCAGTGCGTAGTTGGTTCGACACCATCTGGTTAGAATTCGAACATTTAGGGTGATAACGTGGTGGCACCAAGTGAGACTGTTTCTGGTGAAAAGACAACTTGGTGCGGTGAAAGTTCGACAAGTTCCGGTGGAAGTTCGGTGCCACTTAGTGGGAGTCTGAAGTTTTTCGGTGATACTACAGTACTACTTGGTGGATCCTTGTTACGCTCACCACTGTTCGGGGCAAGTTTGCCTACTCTTGATACTGAAGCTGAGGACAGACTATTTGATTTGGAGATACGTAAGAAACTCAACGCTATTTTCGAGCCGGAAGGTGAGCAATCTGATAATACAGATTCCGAAGGACAAAGTACACCCCCTCAGAACTCAGGAAACAGTAGTGGTACCAATATTAGCACCATGAGTGGTCAACAACAGCAACAACAATAGCAACAGCCACATCCAATCATTCCACTTCGACCGGTTCCAACAAAGTTCGGTGGATTTCCAGGGGACGATCCTGATGCACATGTGCACACGTTTGAGATCAGTTATGCAGTATTAAACCACCCACCTGACCCGGCGTACAAGGCCATCGTATTTCAGGCTACATTGGTCAATGAAGCAGCGAGGTGGCTAACAGAGTATGATATCAACCATTTCGCTACCTATGATGATGTGAGAGATGCATTTTTACAGAGGTTCTGGTTGAAGAAGAATCCTGTCAAAATCTTTGACTATTTGCAAAACAATCGGCAGAAGCCGCACCAGATTGTTCAGGAATATGCAACATTGTTTAGAACCCACTTACGACAACTACCTCCGGCACATGCTAATCTACCCGATGATGTTATAACCCAGTGGTTCATTAACGAGCTGATCCCATAGTTAAGACAAATCATGATCATCCGCTGTGTGGGTGCTATGACACTAGATGCTGTTATTACGATGACTCCGCAACTAGAGCATAAAGTTGGGGGATTCAGCGAAGTCTTGGAGTGGCTGAAGGCTAGTAAGACCGTAATAGATGATCTGGCTAAACAGATGTATTGCACCAAGTGCAAAAATCCAGGGCACACCAGTGCTACATGTGCCCTTAACCAGATGTATTGTGCCATCTGCAATACAACGGAACACTCAACGGACAATTGCATGTATAATGCCAAGGTGCAGGGGCGAGCAGCTGTAAATGCCATCATACATGAACTAGGTCAGCCAGCAGCCCATTATGTGCCACCACAAATGCAAAACAATCAGTTGCAAAGATATCAGAATTATCGGGGTTAGAGGAATACCAATTTCAATTCAAATTGATGGCACGCGGGTACATCAGCGGAAGGTACTTCTCTTCCACCACCTCGATGTCATTTTTGAGGCGAGATTGACCACATTCGTAGGTTTTGCAAGGATGCAGCAGAGTATGATAAAAGGAAGAAGGAGCCATAGAACCCAATGACCAACATGGTCTATATTTCACTAGTTGAATCACAAGCAGCAGCGGTTCAGACTCGAGCGGGTAAGCAGTTACAACCCGCCGTTGAGGTGTTCGAGCCTGGTATCCGGGAGCAGCAACGAATGTATATAAGGGCTAGTCAATGGACAGCCAAAGAGCCAGTGGTGTTTCTTGATCCAATTCCGGTAACACAGGTTCCCCTACCTAAGGCAAGAGCGAATGAACAAACTACTGCCCCAGCAATAGTAGAATCATCATCAGAATCGGTGAGAAGTACGATTCAAACAGATCAAGTATGGGATATTCTAGACAAGGCTTCAATTACACTCCCTTTGGAACAATTGCTCACCTTAGTGCCAGGAGTCAGGCAGCAATTCCAACAACAGGTTAGTCGTGGATCTTCCTGTACTCCGGCGACTGCCACAATACAACCGGAAGCTGATTCTACGGTGGATCATTCAGTCCCATTGATCACTATCTGGCACAAAAATCACAAGATTACTCAAGTGTTAATCCATGGCAGTTCAGGTGTGAATATAGCAATGGTAGCACTCTGCAAGCAATTGGGGTGGACCAAAACCAAGCCCGTACAATTTTTTGTACGAATGGTAGACCAAACCCGAGTCCATCCGGTGGGACTAGTATGAAATATTCCGATTACCTTGCAGGGTATCACGTTTAAAATGACTTTTGTAGTTCTCGAACTACTAGAATCCAGCCTTGACTACAATCTACTTTTCGATCGACCATGGTTGAAACAAGCCAAAGTGGTACAAGATTGGTCCGCGCAGGAGTTAACTTTTAAAGATAACCACCGTAAATATGTAATCAAATTGGATGCCATGCAGCCTTGCGAGCTTCATGCAAGACCATATGTAGCAGAGCCGGTCCGCATGTTGGAAGACTTATCTGACAACGAGGAAGAGCCGTTTCTGAAGACCAATAAGGATATGATCTCATTAGGTATTGTAGATCTCTAGTTGGTCGCAGGCAAGTGGAGTCCGGCTGCTTGCACAGTGGTACCAGTGACCGGAGATGTAGTTGCAGATGATAGTGTTGCTATGGATGGAGCCACCTTACATCAACTTTTGTAGTCAACTGATGATCTGGTAAAACCTCGATAATTTTATGTGTCGGAAGATCAGTTAGTAACATATAATTTGGGTGATGAGATCAACCGGCGACCCATTAAGATTAAGGCAGGATTGTTAGAGACATTTCAAGATGATTTGATACGACTCATGCGGGAGTTCTCCGATGTTTTTGCTTGGGGCTATTGAGATATGAAAGGTCTAGACCCGCAGATTTATCAACATCGGGTAGTGCTCAAACCGGAGGCGAGGCCAATCAAACAGTCCAGTTACCGAATGAACCCCAATTATGCAGCACAGGTCAAAGCAGAACTTGATCGGTTATTGAAGGTGGGATTCATCGTACCAATCGAGCATGCTGAATGGATATCTCCAATTGTGATTGTTCCGAAGAAAAATAAACAGATGCGCATCTGTGTTGATTACCGAAAACTGAATGTTGCTATTGTACCAGATCCATTTCCTCTCCCCTTTCTAGACACAATGCTCGATCGGGTGGCAGGGCACGAGATGTATTCATTTTTGGATGGCTACAGTGGTTATAACCAGGTGAGGATGGCAGAACAGGACATACCTAAAATAGCCTTTATCACAAACTGGGGTGTTTATGCTTGTACGGTAATGTGGTTTGGGTTAAGGAATGCTCCAAGTACGTTTCAACGATGTATGCAAGAAGTGTTTTCACCCTATCTGACTACTTTTATGCAAGTATATTTGGACGACTTTTCCTTATTTGGCAAGATTGCGATGCACCTGTATCATTTATGGTGCTGCTTTGAAAAATGTCGCGAATACTGATTATGCTTGAATCCGACAAAGTCAATTTTTGCAGTATCTTGTGGCAAACTACTCAGATATATTATCTCTGCATAAGGAATAGAAGTTGATCCGGATAAAGTTGCAGTCGTGTTGGAGGCTCCAGTCCCTACAACACCGAAAGAAGTTATGCGCTTCCTAGGTCAAATCCGGTGGCATGGCAGACATTTACGGTGGTTAGCTCATTTAGCAACACCACTCAATCGGCTCATGACTAGTACTCCACAGCAGTACGAATGGACTTCAGAATGCCAAACTGCATTTGATCGTTTAAAAGGATTATTGACGAAGGCCCCAATTTTGCAACCACCTGATTGGGAATCCCCGTTCCATGTCTTTGTAGATGCATTAGACATAGCCATTAGAAGTGTTTTAATGCAGCAAACTGACAAATGGTTCCGGCCTGTATAATATGCAAGTCGTCGATTAGCCCCTGCTGAAGAAATTATTCAATGACCGAAAGAGAATGTCTCGGGTTGGTGTACTCTGTGAAGAAATTCCGACATTATTTGTTGGGCCGAAAATTCACCTTTCACGTGGATCATGCCACACTTGTGTATTTAGTCCGGCAGCAACATTTAGGTGGTCTCTTGGCTCGATGGGTTTTATTACTACAGGAGTTCGACTATGAAGTTATTCATCGACCCGACACAGCACATGCCTTGGTGGATTTTTTATCTCGGTTGGATTCCGGTGAAGCTCCGGTGGGAGTTGATGACACTACACCGGCAATTTACGCTACTGAGCCAATTGTTGAAGAATCTACAGAACCTCTTGTGCCCCCTACCTACTATGATACATTACTAACTTTTCTAACTGACAGGTGCCTTCCTCCTCATACTCCCCCTGCTTTGCGGCAAAAATTTGCAGTTTACAATCGCAAATTCTGGTTGATTGTAGGCCAACTGTACTACATGGATCATACTGGTGTTTTACTTCGATGTATTCCACCACATGAAGCAGAATCAGTTATTGCTATGGCTCATTCATTACCCTCGAGTGGACATTTCACAGCTGACCTTACTCACCGTGAAATTCTGCAAAGTGGGCTCTGGTGGCCTACAATGTACAAAGATGTGACTCAATTTGTGCAGCAGTGTGATACCTGTCAACGGTCCGGACAGCCATTACATCGGCACCTCTTTCCCCTTCAACTTGTCTTACCTTTGGAACCCTTTCAGAAGTGGGGGCTTGATTTTATTGGACCAATATCACCACCAACAACCCTTAGCAATAATCACTATATCTTGACTTGTACCAATTACGCCACTCGATGGGCGGAAGCTTGGGCATTACGGTCGTCCACAGCTGTTTCGGTGGAAAAATGCCTGATGAAGGACGTATTCCCGCGTTATGCATTACCTCTGGAACTTGTGACCGACCAAGGAACACATTTTGCCAACAATTTAATGCGAGTACTAACTCACACTTTTCAAATTCTGCATAAATTCAGTTCACCATACTATCCGCGTGCTAATGGTTTGGCTAAAAGCACCAACAAGATACTGTTGAATATGCTCCGCAAGTTGATCTTAGAATCTCCAGAACGATGGGACCAGTTACTACCCGCGGTTTTATGGGAATACCAGACTACATACAAAGTGGCAACCGGAATGACCCCATTCAAGCTTGCTTATGGGTTGGAAGCAATCGTGCCGATGGAGGTAGTAGTGCCAAGCCTACGTATGGCCCTAACTCAGAAATTGCTGCCCGAAGACTCTTTGCCATTTCGGTTGGAAGCACTCCGAGCCTTGGATGAACATCGCTGGGAAAGTTTGCTGGTTCTTCAAGAAGTTCAGTTGCGGCAAGCCCGTACCCATGATCATTTCCTCAAAACTCCTGTGTTTACGATGGGCCAACTTGTGTTATTTTATAATGCTAAAGCAAATCGTTTTGCTGGTAAATTTAAATTACGGTGGTTCGGTCCTTACCGGATTAGTGAGCAAGTGGGACCCGCTACTTTTTGGTTGACTACCTTGACCGGAGTTTCCCTTCCCAAAGCGATTAATGGTTCAAAGTTACGCCCATATCACCAACCGCCTGATCACTGCGAACGTGTTCCTCGTTT
Source organism: Ceratopteris richardii (assembly GCA_020310875.1). Lineage (NCBI taxonomy): Eukaryota > Viridiplantae > Streptophyta > Polypodiopsida > Polypodiales > Pteridaceae > Ceratopteris > Ceratopteris richardii. The sequence goes on from CM035422.1 coordinate 77,436,744, forward strand.
TTCCGCATGTCACTTATTTTCTTTTATTTTTGTATTTTGGCTGAATATAGACCGTTTTGATATCTAATCTAATATATGATTAATCGCCGCCATGTGTTACTGTTTCTGCCCATGCATGCACGCCGTAATTATGAAGGTTATCATTTCAATACCGCGCGATGATTAGAGTTTTCGATCGCCTCTTGTTGCCTGTGTGTCTACTTAATCTTGTTCCTTTTACTGATAATCACTATTGTGTCTGTGTGTTTCTGCGTTCTTTGTTTTCTGTGTTCTCTGTGTTCTTGTGCTGTCGTGTGCACTTCATGGAAGCACTAGCTAATGTTGCTACCTTTCGTGAAGGACTCACCCCTGAAGTGAGTGAATATTTGCATATTCGTGACCTTTTGAACTTCGCTGAATTGCCTTGGCATTCAGTGGAGTGTCAACCATTTTATGCGCAGATTATTTCCGGTATTGCTGCCACACCTGCTACAGAGCAGAGTTGGCCTATCCTTTGTTTACCGTCACGAGTCGTGATCACTATGGCTTCGTTTGCCGATGCCTTCCGACTTCCTCGAGATGGATTGGAGATGAAGAAAAAGCTTGAAAGCTGAATGACAAGCATCAATTCAAAGTTTAGTTAAATACGTGAACAAATTAAATGGAATCAGGTGAGTGTGCCACTTTTGGAGGAAGAACCAATAGCAAACTTCCAACTGATCGAGGACCTAAGTGCATATGAAGCCTTTTAAGGTGAAGTGATCATAGAGTCTACAAGCTGATGAGCGAGGATGATATAGGTAACCCATTTGGGTCGAGGGAATCCATGATGGAGTAAAAACAAAGGAAATGGTATGATGTCCTTGCTGAACTGAGAGATTCCACATCAATATGTGCATTGAAAGGAAACACTTGGCACGCATGGAACGAAAAGAACATTTGTTTTGTTTTCAGGTTGTCTGATAAGAAGAGACCTTGAAACATTACTTTCGAAAGGGAAAATAGCAATATGTTGGAAAGGCGCAGAAGTGACAGGCTGGATGGGCATTCCTTCCATAAAGCGGGCTTCGAGAAGATCTATAGAGTAAAAAAAAAAGGAGCTCGTTATAGAGGTAGCTGGGGATGAGTTATTTGGTACAGATGGTCTGAAGACAAACGATTTTAAAGAAAACCATTGTAGCTCCCTGCATGAAGGAAATCAAGGACTGGTTACGGCATCACTTGCCACTGATTTTGTGCTCCCAAATCTAAGAGAGATGCTGCTCTCATGTTCTTTTTTAAGGAGTGCACCACACAAAAAGATCTATACAGGGATTCAAGATTACATGCTATTGTCATCTAGAAAAGATCACTTAATCTCCATCATAATTTGGGCAGTTCTTTAGTCAATCTGTATGCCAAATCTGGTAAACATGCAGCCGCACAACAAGTGTTTGAGGAGCTTGTTCAGCACGACGTTGTAGCTTGGACTGCTCTGATCACGGGTTATGCCCAGCATGGGCATGATGAGAAGCATGTGCAAATATGGGATCTGCTCGAAAATAGGACAAATGGGGGAAGCCACCTATATGCACCTCTAGGAGGTTATAGCTGATGCTTTTCGAGAAGGAAATCAGGAAGAGGAGGTCTCTTGCTCGGGAGTCGGCTTTGCCATATGCTCTTACCTCTGTGAAGCAAGAGATAGGGGTGCATCTCAGCTTGTGGTTGCAACAGAGAATATATTCATGTATGCTGCAACTAGGGGAAAAGGTTGTAGCTTTGCACGATCATTTAACGGATAGGCCATCTTATGTAGTCTTAGATGGAAAGGCCTATTCTCAGGTTGTTCAAATGAACACATTCGTGAAGAAAAAGACAAAAAACAGATACTAGGCTTTGGATGCGGCTCTTCTCAGAGGGAGACTCCGAGCTCCTTGAGTTGAACATGCTTGCGGACTTCGTTACTTGGCTCTGTCAAAGACCTTGTTAATGGGACCTTGTCTAGAGATCAAGGTTTTTGAGCTCTTTTTGAGACGCTTGGTACTCTGGTGATCCTCTTCTCCTTGTCCACACAATTAGCACCCATTTTTGGCGTTGTTGATGCTTGTTATCTCAGTTCTTCTGTTTACAAGCGGACGACTGCGCCAATATTCAAGGCCCATGGATCCTCAATCACCCAAATAGGTGACTGGGCAAGTACACACTTTTGGTGGGGAGAAGCGGCAGCATATCAAAAGAGTGGTGTCAAACTTGGCCTACTTAAATCTACAAATGAATCATGGACCCGTGTAGTTATATATATCTCACTGATGGCTCTCTACATTCTTTGTGGCACCAAAGTGAAGGCTAGCCAGCTACCAGTTGGTACCATGCTTTCTTTCATTGGATATACTTTCACTCTACGTTTTGCAGTTCAAGGGGTCGTGAACTTGCTAGGAGATGTTTGAACTGTTCTTGCAGCAATCGATAGAGTAAATTCTATTATTTCAGCGGCAGAAGTGGATCAATCCCTTGCATATGGCCTTGAGAGGGACGTTAGGGGTGAGCTACAAAGTACGCGAATATGTTCAAAGGTAGTGCCTTCAAGGATACAAACTACATCAAATTATTTACCAGAGCCTGATGGTGTGGAAACGGTTCTCAAAAGAGTTTGTGAGCTAGCATGGTCTGGAGATGTTGCCATTGAAGATGTCTACTTTTCTTATCCATTGAGACTAGATATTGAAGTCTTAAAGTGTATGAATCTTGTATTGAGAAAAGGGACAATAACAACTATTGTTGGTTCTAGTGGGGCTGGAAAAGAGCTCGGTGGTGGCTCAAAGAAGTCATACATAAAAGACACTAAAGGGGAAAGGAAGGGCCATGAACGAGGGCATCAGATGCAGACGCACTCGAAGGGGAGAACTTTTCTTTCAACAAGAATGCGAGGTTGTTGTCTTTGACAAAAATCCTCATGCTATCCTTCGTCCAGCAGCAAAGAGCTTCTAGGGAGCTCTTGCCATTATGCGGAAGCGAAGACATGAGATACTGCCTTCACTCCAAGAGGGTGGTCGTTTTAAGAGAATTATTATTTCTGTAGGAGAGGAAGAGGTGCATACTCAGAAACCTAGAATTGCAGGGACCTCTAAATCAGCATGTTTGTCACCCTCCAGAGTTGAAGGACTCATCCATTCCCCTAGTCATCATGATGTGCGAGATTCACCTGCATTATTAGGAGACCAAACATCTTCGTCGTTCGCAGATAAAAAGATGTTGACCGGCAGGGGATTCGTTGGAAGAATGGCTGCTACAGCTCTAAGAAAGGGGAGCATGAGTTCGGAGCAAAGAGCAAATGGGATGATCCAAGTGCTGAGAGACAGTACAGGCAACACATATATATAATAAAGAGAAGCTCAAATATATGAAAGATGGAGGTCGCTATTTTGGGAAGATACTAGAAGTTTACAGAGCGACTACAATCATTGCCTTAGAGTGAATAAGAACAAGACATTGAAAGTTTACATTGCCTACTTTGCCAACATGTAAAGATCTTGCGAAGCATTTGGTTTCATTTTTGCCTTTCAAACTACTCTCTTAACAAGTATCTCTGATTTGTGCTACTGGTGGTACAAAACTACAAAATCTACAGAAAAGATTGGGCTGAGTCTTCACTTCTCTCGGAGGAATTTCAAAACGACAAGAATTTGTTCTTGCTTATTGCTTTTATGTTGACAGCCTAAACTAATGTCATGCTTTATGCTATAGTTTAAGGACTTGTGATGTGCATACGATTTCTACCTTAATTCACATCTATATATTTGAATTATGAGTTATGTGCTGATGACATTGGTTGGGAAACTAATATGGAAGTACAAAAGCTGATTAGACAACCAAAGACAAACACCACTTCGCTCCACTCGTATATGCATATGTCTTAGTGTGATTAAGGTAGCATCACTTGTCTTTAGACTCTAAGATTGATTGGTAATCAAAGAAAAATGAGTGTAGATTTTGGACCTTTGTGCCCAAAAGTTTGTCTCAAACTCTTTGAAACACGATGACTATTTAAAGAGCTGAGTTTGAGGAAACCTATATTAGCCATTCATAGGCAATGAATCAATTGTTTCGTGCAAATCTATCATTTTTTATGACATAGCGTGACCTAGTCTTTCACCCTTTTAGACACTTGACTGCAAATGTTTAACATTTATTTGTTTATACAACATAAATCATGTGCATAGTTGTTTAAGCGAGTTGTTTTGGACCTTTGGAATCCATCATCAAACTTTCTTAGGCCAAAGTGTAGTTTTCTTTCTCCCTCCTTTCCATGAAACCAACGACATACCTGGTGAACCCGATGTGAAAGGAGGGGGTGATTAAATTGTAGAGCTGAGAACACAAGGTTTAACATGATTAATATGGAAGATCTTCTATCTCAGTTCCTGCGCTTCTAGCAAGAGGATAGACATCAAAAAGCCATCCAATCACTTCATGAGCGCCTAGCCAAGCGGTGCAGATTTTTCAAGGGTAAGAATGTCTCAAGGTTCTGTAAAGAGTAGGAACTCGAGTCCAAGTACTTAGGTGTCGGTTTAGCTCCGATGACGGATATGGAATTATGCAAAAACTTTGCCTATGTGTGTGAATACAATTTACGCGATCAACTCATGCAAATAAACCATATGACATGGTCGCAATACAAATCGATGCTCCTCAAGCAGTTTATGCTAGAGGACATAGAGAAAGTAATTTTCTAAGAATTACATACACCATACAAGCCACCAACAGGTAGACAAACAAATAAGGTGGCTTGTGTACATATTTACCATATTTAAAAATACAACCCTGATTGATGTGATTCAAAGATTGCTTGTTTTTAAACATAGCTTCTTTGGAGAGCATTTATTTGTGAAAATGTATTGGAAAGGAGTTTCTTGAATTTACAAGAAATTCAAAAGTGACTTTTGTAAATATAAGTATGTAAATACTCAATAATTATGTTTTGATTTTTTGAGATGGATAAAAGTAAATATAAAAATAAAAATACATAAATGAAATAAATAGATAAATATAAATAAAATATAAATAAATAAATAAACAAATAAATACAAGTAAATTCATGAATAAATAAGTAAAAACATAAATAAATAAACAAACACCTACATACATAAATTAAATAAATAAAAAATAAAATAAATACATAAATATATACATAAATAAAAAATAAATAAATATATAAATAAATAAATAAATAAATACATAAATAAATAAGAAAATATATAAATAAGTAGAAGAAGTAAGTGCATCTAGTATTCAAGTACATGAAATTTTTACAAATAATCTTTTAAATATGATGCTATTGATGTGTTTCGTGAGTTTAAAGATGAGGTGTTGATATGGAGCTAATTGAAGATCGAGAATTTTGATGGATTGTACAGGAGGCAACCACTTTCGCATTGCATGTTTATGTTTTACTGCAAATGGGTTTTTTGAAGCTCTTTCATGGATTGCATGTGTACATATGAGTATATTGATGGATCAATATTTCTTATCATGTGTTCAATGTTTGAATGCAGGAGAAGATCAAAGCAAGGCAATGAAAATAGGAAGTGAGGTGAAGATCAGAAAACTTTGTCTTTTTTCTTAGTTCTCCCATTAACCCTAATCTTTTCTTTGCACCAATTTCGAGTTGCATTGCACATAAAGTATGCATATTTTTAAGTTCAGAAGAGCACATGCTTTGATTCCAGTAGGTGCACATTCATTTGCACTTGAAACTTATTTGTAAATATCCTGAATAAGAGTAGAATCGAACAATGAATGGAGTTGAATGAAGAGAGTAACTAGCCTTGTGAGAAAAAATATGAGTGGTGAGGATCTTTGTTTAGAATCCATAAGAAGTATTTCCATACTTGCACCATGATTGTGAATGCTTGCATCTAGAGTACGCATGCTTGGAAACATATATGCACGGATTTTAGAAGCCCATAGATGCACATCTAGTTGCACATAAGTTAATTTGTACATGCATAATCGAAATTCAGCTTGATTTTGAGTTTGAATGAGAATACTTCGACATCGAATGCCTGATACCTTTCCTATGCACCATTATGTTTGTCGATGCATTTTAGAGTATGCATGTATAGAGCCCACTAGATGGTCGTGCATAGACTATCCAGTTAACAATTTTTTCAATTTATCCTAGTCTATATGAATTCCGTCTTTAGATATGACTCTTCCTAGATACACAATTTTATCCTTAGAAAAGAAACAATTACTCTTCTTTTCATACAATTTAAGTTCTCGAAGAGTTTACAAAGTATTCTTGAGATGTATAACATGCTTAGAATCATCTTTAGAGTATGCAGATATATCATCAAGAAATACTAAGATGAATTCATCTAGCTAGTCATGAAAAACATTGCTCATCAAGCACATGAATGTGGCACGAGCGTTTGTTAATCTAAAAGGTAAGAGTATAAACTCATAGTGGCCATAAGGGGCTCAAAAAGTTGTCTTAGGTGTATCTTCTGTCTTCATTCTAATTTGGTGATATCTGGATCTTAAGTCAATCTTAGAGAATACATTTTCTCCACTTAATTGACCTACTAAGGCATCTATGTTAGGGAATGGGTACTTTTTTTTAATTGTTCTTTTTTAATGCCTGATAGTCAATACATAATCTATAAGAGCCATCTTTCTTCTTCTAAAGTAAAACAGGTGCTCCCCAAGGTGAAACACTCGGTATTTTTAAGACTTTCCTTAAAAGATCATCTAATTGAATCTTACGCTCCTTTAATTCATACATATTAAATTTATAGGGTGTTCTAGAATATGGTTCACTCCCTGGATACATGTCCATGGCTTGGTCAATCTAGCTAGGTGGAGGTATACCAGCAAGTCTTCTCGAAATACATTTGCATATTCTTTCACAAGGTTTTCTACATAATTTGGAAGATTTTCATTTTTATGTTCCTCATGTAAATTGTTCACATACACTACAAATGTTCTACAACCATCATGTATACCTCTAATTATCTACATAGTAGAAATGAGAATAGGCTTAGGATTATGTGCATCACCTAGAACGTGCATAGATTCACCGTCTAGCCTTAAAGTGATTGTTATTTGCTCACAATCAATTGTTGCAAAATTTTCATCACTTTGTTTCATTTCAATACCATAGCTTTGTATTGGGTCCTAAACCCAAGGAAGTCTCTTAGGCACTTATGTTTTGCTCAATTTCTTGGTATTTTGTCACCTTTCCTCACTCTAAGTCCACGATTGCCCTCGAGTGTATTCCCCTTTGGGATCCCCAGCAAGATCACCAAAATGTTCTGCCCTAAGCCCAACGAGAAGATGTGGATAGGTTTCTAGTCTCTTACCCAATTTCCTTGAGATCTATCCACTCGTATTATTCTAAGTCCACAATCATATATCGGGGAGATCACTTCTTGTTCTCACACCTATCTCTTTATCCTTCTCTTGTCCCTTTTTCCCACACGTCCCCTTTCTCACTCCCTTCTTTTCTCGCTCTCTCTCTCTCTCAGTCTCACAACTTGCAGCACATTCCTTGCATGAGTGAAAGAATTCACACCCTCCTCATTGAATAGATTCACTTAAAGGGACATGTTCTGGAGGGAGAATAGGCAATGCAATATCCGAATATCAAATGGTTTAATGAATTCTTGTGATAACTATAATATAGTGAAATTTGATAAGAAAATGGGGAACCTCTACTTGATCAATGATATTCACAAATGATGCATGGCACTGCTTGAATTCGACCTGTGAAATTCAAAATGAGCTTAGTACGGAGTCCCTATATGTTTGCCTAAGCCCTAATTACTCCTTTTTTGTGATGGTTCCCATGCATATACATTGAATGGAATCTCCTCCCTGTGCATGTTTTCCCATTTTTATAGGAGTAATTCCCACGACATAGAGAGCAATAGTACTTGGTAATTTGATTGCACACATTCTTTATTACATTGAAGAACCTCTTCTCGGAGCCAAATCAACCATGTCAGCTAAGTCAATTCAGTTTCAAAAGAAATGAAAATGTTTCAGTTTAACCATGCAAAACAAAAAATAATGAGATTTGTGAGGTATTTATATCCTCCATGGCAACAATCTTCTCAAGCAGCACTCATTAGGGGAAAAAATGAACCCTGAATGGGCCTTTTAGATTAAGGGGTGATTAGTGATGGACCAATGAGACGAGGGTGGTGGCCACAGTCTAAGGCCTCAATCAAGTAGGCTAGGCCTAGTTTTCCTTGGTTTCGGACTCGTCAAAACAACAAAAATGTGATGGTAGACCTTACTTAGTGGTTTCACAAACCACGAAATTCGAATTTTGTCATCAAAATTTTATTTAGGCCGTTGGATGTGCAAGAAATTCAATGTTCAAGAATGAGAAAAACAAATGCATGCGCCTTTCAATCTCCATCGTTCGATAAGCCCATTGATGCAATGCTCAAGATCTCTTTAAGAGTGGATTGAGGGCATTTAGTTCTTATGTTTACAAGCGGACGGCTGTGCCAATATTCAAGGCCCATTGATCCTCAATCACCCAAATAAGTGATTGGGCAAGCACACACTTTTGGTGGGGAGAAGCGGGAGCAAATCAAAAGAGTGGTGTCAAAGTTGGCATACTTAAATCTGCAATTGAATCATGGACCCGTGAAGTTATATATATCTCACTCATGGCTCTCTACATTCTTGGTGGAACCAAAGTGAAGGTTGGCCAACTACCAATTGGTGCCATGTTTTCTTTCATTGGATATTCTTTCACTCCAAGTTTTCCAGTTACAAGGTTCGTGAACTCGCTGGGAGATGTTTGAACTATTCTTGCAGCAATTGATAGAGTAAATTCTATTATTTGAGAGATAGAAGTGGATTAATCACTTGCATATGGCCTTGACAAGGATGTTACGAGTGAGCCACAAAGTACGTGAATATGTTCAAAGGCAGTGCCTTCAAGCATACAAACTACATCAAATTATTTACCAAAGCTTGACGGTGTGGAAACGGTTCTCAAAAGAGTTTGTGAACTAGCATGTTCTGGAGATGTTGCCCTTGAAGATGTCTACTTTTCTTATTCACTGAGTACTCTACAATGATGGACAAGCGACACTAATCGAGAAATTTCTCATAGGATGGACATAGTTTTGCACCTAGATTTCTTCGTGGATATTCATATTTTTTTTTATGAGGGCAGCAAAAGCCACACGGACAGTCATAAAGGTCGTTCTAAGATCCCAAATCAATTCCATCGAACGAACTAAATGAACCATTAACTGGACCCATTCTACCTATCTAACTATCTATCTATCTATCTATCTATCTATCTATCTATCTATCTATCTATCTATCTATCTATCTATCTATCTATCTATCTATCTATCTATCTATCTATCTATCTATCTATCTATCTATCTATCTATCTATCTATCTATCTATCTATCTGTCTGTCTGTCTGTCTATCTCTCTGTCTGTCTATCTATCTATCTATCTATCTATCTATCTATCTATCTATCTATCTATCTATCTATCTATCAATCTATCTATCTATCTATTTATCTATATATCTATCTATCTATCTATCTATCTATCTATCTATCTATCTATCTATCTATCTATCCATCTATCTATCTGTTGGGAGAGATGGTTGGATGCACTCAGAAGATTGAGTTGGTACTGCTAATCCTGCTTTGCACCAGCCCTCTTTGACTCCAGATATGCTTAGTAGACTCCTTGAGCTTCTAAATGATACCAAAATATGCTATATGTACTTTGGAAATGATTTAAATAATGATTAGATCAAAAGAGATGAGTTTGCACTTCACTAGACTTGAAAACTTTCTATTTTGATCTTGATACCTGCTCAGTCTTTCACTCAGTATGACCAGCACACTTACAATTGGAAAAATTCCTCTTAGAGTTATTCAATTAGCTTAACAAGCTACCATTTGCAAGTGGAATCATTCAAATTGATAGACTATGCACAGAGAAATAACTTTAGCAAGTTTATGGTCACTCCCGACTTTTTAGGAGATGTGCAGACAAATACCAGAGATTGCTTCGAAGGCGATTTCTCCAAAATGGCTGAACCAAACTTCTTCAAACTTTGTAGTCTTGTAGAGTGCTTTGAGCTGGTTCCAACAAGCCTTGAATTACTTGATTTGGTTGAGTAGACACTGAGATATGCCTCTTTGAAGTTGACAGACTTGGAGATGTGACTCAGAGAAAAAAAAGAGATAGTGAATGTAAATCTTTCTATTAGTTCACTTGAATGTACAATCTCATTGGCTTGATAGATGTAGCCTAATGAGTTGGAGATGTGTAGGCTATAGTGTAGCACTCACACACTCAATGATTGATACAGAAAATGCCTCGGGATGAGTGAAGAACACCCGCGACTTTTGACTTGTAGCTTTTATAGGAGTTGAGTGAGAATTTGAATTTTGAATTCAAGTCAATCTCCTAAAATATTTCACCTAAAAGGTAATGAGATATTCTCTCAATCAATCAACAACCTTTTCCACGACTTTCAATCAATTAGGTGTGATTACATATTATGCCAAGTCACTAAGACTTTTACAAGAGATAAAATGGTAAGAAATCATAGGCATAAGTTCCTATGTTTTTTGCTTCATGTAGAGTCTTCAAAGTAGATGTCCAAGCCAAATTGTGACGGCTTGAATTGCACCAACAACTCCCCCTCAAGCCAAACATTTTGGCTCAAGTCTTCATCTTCATTCTTCAATCACATCTTGTAATCCAATCATGGATTTGAATCTGCATAACTTGTTTTCATCCAAAGCTTTAGTAAGTAAATCTGCACATTGCATATTAGTGGACACATAAGTCAACTGAATGTCTTTGCTTAGCAACTTTTCTCTCACATAGTGGTAATGAACCTCTATGTGTTTTGTCCTAGCATGATATACTGGATTAGCTGCAAGGTGAAGAGAGCTTGTGTTATCTCCAAAGATGATTGGAGGTCTAGTATATAAGCCTAACTCTGTATACAAAAGCTTTAACCAAATAGCTTCTTGAGTGGCATTGGCTAGCCCTCTATACTCTGCTTCAGTGGATGACAATGCCACTGTTGGTTGCTTCTTGGCTGACCAAGAAATTGGTTTATCACCTCCAAAGCATATGTATCCTGATGTGCTCCTCCTATCATCCTTGCATCCTGCCCAATCTGCATCTGAATATACTTTAATGTCAATATCTGATGTATAAGGAAAGTACAAACCATGGTTTAGAGTTCCCTCTAGATACTTCAAGATCTTCTTTGCTGCCTCTAGGTGAGGTACTCTTGGTTTGTGCATGAATTGGCTTAGCACACTAACTCCATATGCTATGTCAATTCTAGTCAAGGTAGCATAATTCAAACTACCTACTATACTTTGATATCCTGTAATGTCTTGGACTTCATTCCCTTCATGAGCACTTAGCTTTAGGTTGACCTCCATTGGAGTGCTTGAGACTTTTGCTTCCTGCAAATTAAACTTCTTGACCATATCCTGTGTGAAGAGATGGATAGGTATGTGCTTGAAGATGAAGAGGTGTTGCAAAATCCTTGATCTACACCAGCCAAATGAACTCCAGGAGTATATGGTGGGCCCTTTTAGCTTACCAATGGATGTATTAGACACCCTATGTACCTTGGAAGATGACTCTCAAAAAGATAGATCAAAACAGATAAGTTGGAGTTAGCTCAGAGGTGAAAACTTGCTATTCTCGGTTCATACATCTTTCCAGTGTTTTACATAATTCTCTGAGCACAGCAGCAATTAGCTCAATTCCTCTTGGGGAAGTCTAGGCAACTTAAAGAGCTAACTTTCAAGAGTAATCTCATAAAGAATAATGAACCACACACCTAGAATGAGTTTTAACAAGTGATGACATCATCCCGATTTTCACGGGCTACTACAGAAATAGACCAGTGAGCAGAAAAATCAACATAACTCAAACTTTAGAAATCCAATGATTATGAAAACTTGTATGGTTACACTAGACAGTAAGCTGAATCCAACAAGCTTTAAATCCCGGAATTTGAATAAGTAACCACTGAGAAATGGCTCTGACAAGATGAGTGAAAAAGTCGGGTACCTGACAGAGAAGTGAAGATGAACAGACCCTATTGACTTCAAATGAACATAACTGAAGCTTGCAACATCCAAATGACATGAAAATGTGTGAGCATATAGTAGACTTATAGAGATAACTTTACCAAGTTAAATCACTGAAAATGATGCACCAAGCTCAGAGAAAACATCTCTGCAAGCTGACTGCAAAAACTGAGAGTAATGGCAGTGAGTAGTACACTTCACAAGAACATGGAAAGATGAACTCAAATAATCATGAAAATGAAAGTATATTGCTTGTACAATACAATGACTTACTGCTACATATGTGTGCCTTGTAATCACACCTTGATATGGCATAAAGCTCACCTCTTGGAGGTCTTCACATAGGTCTCTCTAACCACAACTAAAACTGCCATCTATTTATAGTTGAGTTTGGGAGGCTAACTTCCCTCAATCACTCTCCAATCAATCAATGATTGATTTGATTCTCTACCTACCACAAATCACGAATTCGTGGCTCCTCTTTCCATTCTTGATCAAGTGGACTCAACCACTTAAGATTCTCTTACTTTTACATTAAGTAAACTCTTCAAAAGTTACAAGAGGTAGTTCACAAGTGAACTTTACATACTCTTCTTTTTAAGGCTTCTTCTAAGACTTTGTGAGACTCAAGCCAATACTTAGGCTTGTCATAGACTTGCTCCAACATCCTGTACATACTTCTTTTGAGTAATATATATACCTGAATTAGTATACACTAATTCAAGACCTAAGAAGTACTTCAATAATCCAAGATCATTGATCTTGAACTCCTTCATCATCTGATTCTTTATGCTTCTGATTCCATTGACATCATTTCCTGTAATGATGATGTCATCAACATAAACACACAAGTATATTACCTCTGTACTACTCCTCTTTATGAATAGAGAAGTGTCTGCTTTACTCATCACAAATCCTTGGTCTTGGAGGTAGGTTGTCAACCTGTAATTCCATGCTCTAGGTGCCTGCTTCAAACCATATAGAGCCTTCTTCAATTTACAAACATAATTTACCTTCTTGGGATCTTCATAGCCAGGTGGTTGTGACATGTAGACTTCTTCAGATATCCATCCATTCAAGAAAGCATTCTTGACATCTAATTGGTACATGTTCCAATTCTTGGATGCAGCTACACTCACCAATATTCTGATTGTTGGCATCTTAGCCACAGGAGAAAATGTCTCCTCATAATCAATGCCTTGGGTTTGTGCAAAGCCCTTGGATACCAACCTAGCTTTGTACATGTTGATTGTTCCATGAGAGTTCCTCTTTAGCTTGTAGATCCATCTGGATCCTATCACCTTCATAGAGTCCTTCTTGGGTACCAAGTCCCATGTGTCACTCTCCTTGAGAGCCTCTATTTCTTCATCGATAGCTTCTTTCCATTCTGTTTTTGTGATTGCCTCCTCATATGAACCTGGTTCTTCATTCAACAAATCCTTTGCAAGATATACAGAATGCTTAGTTACAAGAGAAGTGTCATACCCATATCTGATAGGCTTCTTACTTTCTCTCTGAGATCTCCTCATTGCTTGAGTTGAGGATTCTGGTATATCCTCTAGCTTCTTCATTTTCATCTTTCCTTTGGACTTCCATGCCTTGAATTCTTCAAGGTTGATTGTGTCATCATCATCTGAACTTGAGTCTTCTTTCTGGATTGATTCCTCCTTGGTGAGCTTTGGGAAGTCTTCTTCAATATCATAAGGTAGACTAACCTTCCTGCATTCATTTTCATACCATGAGTCATTCTCATCAAAGATGACATCTCTGCTTACCTTGAAACCTTTGTTTGAGGGGTTGTAGAATCTGTACCCTTTCTGGTTCAAATCATAACCAATGAAGATACATTTTTCAGCTTTAGGGTCTAGCTTTCCCCTTACCTGTGAGGGAATATGCACATATGCAATACAACCAAATATTTTGCAATGATCCAATGATGGTCTCTTACCATGCCAAGCTTCATATGGTGTCATTCCATCAAGTGACTTTGATGGCAACCTGTTAATGAGATATGTGGCAGTAGATACACTCTCTGCCCAAAGATAATTTGGCAATTTCTTTTCATTAAGCATAGATCTAGCTGATTCAACAATAAGTCTATTCCTTCTTTCAGCTACCCCATTTTGTTCAGGTGAGTACCTTGTGGTTATCTCCCTTTTGATGCCTCTTTCCTGCAAGAAATCTTCAAACTCATTTGAGAAGTATTCACCTCCTCCATCTGACCTTAGCCTCTTCAAGTTTCTTCCTGTTTGGTTTTCAACAAGTGCAAGATATCTCTTGAAACAATTAAACACTTCATCCTTATGCTTCATAAAGTATAAGACAGTCCATCTGCTATAATCATCAATGAAGGACACATAGTACCTTGAACCTGAAATGGAGGGATCCTTGCTAGGTCCCCAAACATCTGTGTGTACCAAGTCTAGGTAGTCATCATGCATAAAGCCTTTCCTTGAATAGGGCAACCTGTGGGACTTACCAAACTGACAAGCACCACACTTGTAAATCATGTGTTGCTTGGACACATTAGGTATCCCAAGCACACATTGATCCCTGCACATTTGCTTCAAAGTCCTTTCACCTATGTGGCCTAGCCTCTTGTGCCATATTTCTAATTCTGAAAGTGTTTGATCCTTGTAATTGTATAAACCAATGTTTTTGGTGTCTTCTAGCTCAAAAGTAAATAATCTACCTGATTTCTCTCCCTTGGCTATCCTTTTGAATCCATGTCTTGGGTCCTCCACATATGCTCCATGTTGATTGAACCTGACCTGCAAACCTTTCTCCACAATCTGACCAACACTCATTAGGTCCTTGGTAATGGTTGGTACATAAAGTACCCTGCTCAATAGGTTTTTGGTTACCATCACAAGTTTTCACATTTCCAATCTTTATAACAGAATGTTTAGTATCATCGCCTGTCTGTACCTGATGTTTGCCCTTAGGTTCTTCCTAATCAGAGAGTAGTGCCACATTACCAGCTACATGGTTAGAACACCCTGAATCAATATAAAATAAATGATCATCATTTGTACCTGCCTTGGAGGTCATATTCATGATCAATAGGGAGTCATCTTGCTCCTCTGTGTAGTTGTTGTAATCCCTTCTATTTCTGAATCCACCTTGGTAGTTACTATTGTGGTTGTGGTTATAATTGTTGTTGTACTGATTGTTGTATCCATTGTAGCCTTGGTGTTGGTTGAACCTGCCTCTACCTTGAGAGTATCCATAATGATTAGATCAAAACAGATGAGTTTGCACTTCACTAGACTTGAAAACTTTCTATTTTAATCTTGATACCTGCTCAGTCTTTTACTCAGTATGACCAGCACACTTACAATTGGAAAAATTCCTCTTAGAGTTATTCAATTAGCTTAACAAGCTACCATTTGCAAGTGGAATCATTCAAATTGATAGACTATGCACAGAGAAATAACTTTAGCAAGTTTATGGTCACTCCCGACTTTTTAAAAGATGTGCAGACAAATAATAGAGATTGCTTCGAAGGTGATTTCTCGAAAATGGCTGAACGAAACTTCTTCAAACTTTGTAGTCTTGTAGAGTGCTTTGCGGTGGTTCTAACAAGCTTTGAATTACTTGATTTGGTTGAGTAGACACTGAGATATGCCTCTTTGAAGTTGACAGACTTGGAGATGTGACTCAGAGAAAAAACAGAGATAGTGAATGTAAATCTTTCTATTAGTTCACTTGAATGTACAATCTCATTGGCTTGATAGATGTAGCCTAATGAGTTGGAGATGTGTAGGCTATAGTGTAGCACTCACACACTCAACGATTGATACAGAAAATGCCTCGGGATGAGTGAAGAACACCCGCGACTTTTGACTTGTAGCTTTTATAGGAGTTGAGTGAGAATTTGAATTTTGAATTCAAGTCAATCTCCAAAAATATTTCACCTAAAAGGTAATGAGATATTCTCTCAATCAATCAACAAACTTTTCCACGACTTTCAATCAATTAGGTGTGATTACATATTATGCCAAGTCACTAAGACTTTTACAAGAGATAAAATGGTAAGAAATCATAGGCATAAGTTCCTATGTTTTTTGCTTCATCTAGAGTCTTCAAAGTAGATGTCCAAGCCAAATTGTGAAGGCTTGAATTGCACCAACAACTCCCCCTCAAGCCAAACATTTTGGCTCAAGTCTTCATCTTCATTCTTCAATCACATCCTGTAATCCAATCATGGATTTGAATCTGCATAACTTGTTTCCATCGAAAGCTTTAGTAAGTAAATCTGCACATTGCATATTAGTGGACACATAAGTCAATTGAATGTCTTTGCTTAGAAACTTTTCTCTCACATAGTGGTAATGAACCTCTATGTGTTTTGTCCTAGCATGATATATTGGATTAGCTGCAAGGTGAAGAGAGCTTGTGTTATCTCCAAAGATGATTGGAGGTCTAGTATATAAGCCTAACTCTGTATACAAAAGCTTTAACCAAATAGCTTCTTGAGTGGCATTGGCTAGCCCTCTATACTCTGCTTCAGTGGATGACAATGCCACTGTTGGTTGCTTCTTGGCTGACCAAGAAATTGGTTTATCACCTGCAAAGCATATGTATCCTGATGTGCTCCTCCTATCATCCTTGCATCCTGCCCAATCTGCATCTGAATATACTTTAATGTCAATATCTGATGTATAAGGAAAGTACAAACCATGGTTTAGAGTTCCCTCTAGATACTTCAAGATCTTCTTTGCTGCCTCTAGGTGAGGTACTCTTGGTTTGTGCATGAATTGGCTTAGCACACTAACTCCATATGCTATGTCAATTCTAGTCAAGGTAGCATAATTCAAACTACCTACTATACTTTGATATCCTGTAATGTCTTGGACTTCATTCCCTTCATGAGCACTTAGCTTTAGGTTGACCTCCATTGGAGTGCTTGAGACTTTTGCTTCCTGCAAATTAAACTTCTTGACCATATCCTGTGTGAAGAGATGGATAGGTATGTGCTTGAAGATGAAGAGGTGTTGCAAAATCCTTGATCTACACCAGCCAAATGAACTCCAGGAGTATATGGTGGGCCCTTTTAGCTTACCAATGGATGTATTAGACACCCTATGTACCTTGGAAGATGACTCTCAAAAAGATAGATCAAAACAGATAAGTTGGAGTTAGCTCAGAGGTGAAAACTTGCTATTCTCGGTTCATACATCTTTCCAGTGTTTTACATAATTCTCTGAGCACAGCAGCAATTAGCTCAATTCCTCTTGGGGAAGTCTAGGCAACTTAAAGAGCTAACTTTCAAGAGTAATCTCATAAAGAATAATGAACCACACACCTAGAATGAGTTTTAACAAGTGATGACATCATCCCGATTTTCACGGGCTACTACAGAAATAGACCAGTGAGCAGAAAAATCAACATAACTCAAACTTTAGAAATCCAATGATTATGAAAACTTGTATGGTTACACTAGACAGTAAGCTGAATCCAACAAGCTTTAAATCCCGGAATTTGAATAAGTAACCACTGAGAAATGGCTCTGACAAGATGAGTGAAAAAGTCGGGTACCTGACAGAGAAGTGAAGATGAACAGACCCTATTGACTTCAAATGAACATAACTGAAGCTTGCAACATCCAAATGACATGAAAATGTGTGAGCATATAGTAGACTTATAGAGATAACTTTACCAAGTTAAATCACTGAAAATGATGCACCAAGCTCAGAGAAAACATCTCTGCAAGCTGACTGCAAAAACTGAGAGTAATGGCAGTGAGTAGTACACTTCACAAGAACATGGAAAGATGAACTCAAATAATCATGAAAATGAAAGTATATTGCTTGTACAATACAATGACTTACTGCTACATATGTGTGCCTTGTAATCACACCTTGATATGGCATAAAGCTCACCTCTTGGAGGTCTTCACATAGGTCTCTCTAACCACAACTAAAACTGCCATCTATTTATAGTTGAGTTTGGGAGGCTAACTTCCCTCAATCACTCTCCAATCAATCAATGATTGATTTGATTCTCTACCTACCACAAATCACGAATTCGTGGCTCCTCTTTCCATTCTTGATCAAGTGGACTCAACCACTTAAGATTCTCTTACTTTTACATTAAGTAAACTCTTCAAAAGTTACAAGAGGTAGTTCACAAGTGAACTTTACATACTCTTCTTTTTAAGGCTTCTTCTAAGACTTTGTGAGACTCAAGCCAATACTTAGGCTTGTCATAGACTTGCTCCAACATCCTGTACATACTTCTTTTGAGTAATATATATACCTGAATTAGTATACACTAATTCAAGACCTAAGAAGTACTTCAATAATCCAAGATCATTGATCTTGAACTCCTTCATCATCTGATTCTTTATGCTTCTGATTCCATTGACATCATTTCCTGTAATGATGATGTCATCAACATAAACACACAAGTATATTACCTCTGTACTACTCCTCTTTATGAATAGAGAAGTGTCTGCTTTACTCATCACAAATCCTTGGTCTTGGAGGTAGGTTGTCAACCTGTAATTCCATGCTCTAGGTGCCTGCTTCAAACCATATAGAGCCTTCTTCAATTTACAAACATAATTTACCTTCTTGGGATCTTCATAGCCAGGTGGTTGTGACATGTAGACTTCTTCAGATATCCATCCATTCAAGAAAGCATTCTTGACATCTAATTGGTACATGTTCCAATTCTTGGATGCAGCTACACTCACCAATATTCTGATTGTTGGCATCTTAGCCACAGGAGAAAATGTCTCCTCATAATCAATGCCTTGGGTTTGTGCAAAGCCCTTGGATACCAACCTAGCTTTGTACATGTTGATTGTTCCATGAGAGTTCCTCTTTAGCTTGTAGATCCATCTGGATCCTATCACCTTCATAGAGTCCTTCTTGGGTACCAAGTCCCATGTGTCACTCTCCTTGAGAGCCTCTATTTCTTCATCCATAGCTTCTTTCCATTCTGTTTTTGTGATTGCCTCCTCATATGAACCTGGTTCTTCATTCAACAAATCCTTTGCAAGATATACAGAATGCTTAGTTACAAGAGAAGTGTCATACCCATATCTGATAGGCTTCTTACTTTCTCTCTGAGATCTCCTCATTGCTTGAGTTGAGGATTCTGGTATATCCTCTAGCTTCTTCATTTTCATCTTTCCTTTGGACTTCCATGCCTTGAATTCTTCAAGGTTGATTGTGTCATCATCATCTGAACTTGAGTCTTCTTTCTGGATTGATTCCTCCTTGGTGAGCTTTGGGAAGTCTTCTTCAATATCATAAGGTAGACTAACCTTCCTGCATTCATTTTCATACCATGAGTCATTCTCATCAAAGATGACATCTCTGCTTACCTTGAAACCTTTGTTTGAGGGGTTGTAGAATCTGTACCCTTTCTGGTTCAAATCATAACCAATGAAGATACATTTTTCAGCTTTAGGGTCTAGCTTTCCCCTTACCTGTGAGGGAATATGCACATATGCAATACAACCAAATATTTTGCAATGATCCAATGATGGTCTCTTACCATGCCAAGCTTCATATGGTGTCATTCCATCAAGTGACTTTGATGGCAACCTGTTAATGAGATATGTGGCAGTAGATACACTCTCTGCCCAAAGATAATTTGGCAATTTCTTTTCATTAAGCATAGATCTAGCTGATTCAACAATAAGTCTATTCCTTCTTTCAGCTACCCCATTTTGTTCAGGTGAGTACCTTGTGGTTATCTCCCTTTTGATGCCTCTTTCCTACAAGAAATCTTCAAACTCATTTGAGAAGTATTCACCTCCTCCATCTGACCTTAGCCTCTTCAAGTTTCTTCCTGTTTGGTTTTCAACAAGTGCAAGATATCTCTTGAAACAATTAAACACTTCATCCTTATGCTTCATAAAGTATAAGACAGTCCATCTGCTATAATCATCAATGGACACATAGTACCTTGAACCTGAAATGGAGGGATCCTTGCTAGGTCCCCAAACATCTGTGTGTACCAAGTCTAGGTAGTCATCATGCATAAAGCCTTTCCTTGAATAGGGCAACCTGTGGGACTTACCAAACTGACAAGCACCACACTTGTAAATCATGTGTTGCTTGGACACATTAGGTATCCCAAGCACACATTGATCCCTGCACATTTGCTTCAAAGTCCTTTCACCTATGTGGCCTAGCCTCTTGTGCCATATTTCTAATTCTGAAAGTGCTTGATCCTTGTAATTGTATAAACCAATGTTTTTGGTGTCTTCTAGCTCAAAAGTAAATAATCTACCTGATTTCTCTCCCTTGGCTATCCTTTTGAATCCATGTCTTGGGTCCTCCACATATGCTCCATGTTGATTGAACCTGACCTGCAAACCTTTCTCCACAATCTGACCAACACTCATTAGGTTCTTGGTAATGGTTGGTACATAAAGTACCCTGCTCAATAGGTTTTGGTTACCATCACAAGTTTTCACATTTCCAATCTTTATAACAGAATGTTTAGTATCATCGCCTGTCTGTACCTGATGTTTGCCCTTAGGTTCTTCCAAATTAGAGAGTAGTGCCACATTACCAGCTACATGGTTAGAACACCCTGAATCAATATAAAATAAATGATCATCATTTGTACCTGCCTTGGAGGTCATATTCATGATCAATAGGGAGTCATCTTGCTCCTCTGTGTAGTTGTTGTAATCCCTTCTATTTCTGAATCCACCTTGGTAGTTACTATTGTGGTTGTGGTTATAATTGTTGTTGTACTGATTGTTGTATCCATTGTAGCCTTGGTGTTGGTTGAACCTGCCTCTACCTTGAGAGTATCCACCTCTTTGATAGCCTTTTCCTCTCTGATTCTTATAATTTCTGTAGCACTCATCTGTGGTATGGTTAGACAATCCACAAATGTTGCATGGTGATGAGTTGTAGGGTCTCCCCCTACCTTGCTTACCTCCTCTACCTCTACCTCTTGAAGATCTACCTCTCCCTGCATAGTTAGCTTGGGAGGTAGAGCCTTCTTCTTCTTGCTTCTTCCCTTTACCTTTATCCTTAATCTTCTTATCAGTATATAGAGCAGAAGGGTTGTTACCTTTTGATTGATCTCCAGCCTTTGTAAACTTTGCTTCATGTGTGAATAGTTGGCCCATGAGAGTTGTGAGATCTGGGGTATGCATGTCCATGTAGAGATCCATTGCAGTGGTGAAGCTTTCCCACTTATCATCTGCCTTGAGTCCATTTGTTCTTTGCCTTACTATTTGTTCCTCTTCAATCTCCTCTCCAATGCTTGCTAATTGGTCTGCCACATCTTTAATCTTGGTCACATACTCTGAGACTGATTGCTTGGGCTGCTTCCTAAGGGTTGTGAATTCAATCCACAATTGATTCTTCCTGGCCCTTGTGTTGGAAGAGAAGTATGATGACAAGGTTTCCCAAGTCTCTTGGGAAGTCTTACAGTTCCTAATATGAGGTAAAAGGAACTCAGATATAGAGTTAAGAAGATAAGACCTTGCCAATGCATCTTTTGCACACCATGTGTTGAGCCTCTCTTGTTCATCCTTGGTGGGTAGTCCTCTTGCTTTGAATGAGGGCAATTCCTCATCTCCTGAGATGAATCCAAATAAGCTTCTTCCTTGTAGATAGGTCTTCATCCTCAGAGACAAAGCTTGGTAATTGTTCCTGTCCAATTTGTCAATGAATGAAGGAAAACCATCTCCCATGTTACCTTATTTGCTCTGATACCACTGTTGGGAGAGATGGTTGGATGCACTCAGAAGATTGAGTTGGTACTGCTAATCCTGCTTTGCACCAGCCCTCTTTGACTCCAGATATGCTTAGTAGACTCCTTGAGCTTCCAAATGATACCC
>CM035422.1:77463643-77476143 GCA_020310875.1 Ceratopteris richardii
TAGTTCATTCCGGTACAATTCCGGTACAATTACGGTAAGAGTACAGTGGCGGTCTGATGAAATTTCAGTGAATCTTTTTAGTAAAATTAGAGCACAGTCTTATATCAATTTCCGCAAGACTCAATCTTCATCACGTTATCAAGAAGTAGAATTGGAGAAAAGGATCATAGAGGGCAGGTGTGAAGCAGGTTTTGCAGCACCAACTGATCTTCTGAGTGCATCCAGCCATCACTCCCAACAGTGGTATCAGAGCTAATAAGGTAATCATGGGTCATGGTTTCCCTTCCTTCATTGACAAATTAGATAGAAATAATTATCAGGCTTGGTCATTGAGAATGAAGACCTATCTACAAGGGAGAAGCTTGTATGGATACATATCAGGAGATGAGGAATTGCCCTCATTTAAGACCAGAGGACTACCTACAAAGGATGAACATGAAAGGCTCAACCAATGGTGTGCAAAAGATGCTTTGGCAAGGTCTTATCTCTTAAACTCTATATCTGACTTTCTTTTACCTCATGTAAGAAATTGCAAAACTTCCCAAGAGACTTGGGAAACCTTGTCAACATATTTTTCATCAAGCACAAGGGCCAGAAAGAACCAGCTATGGATTGAGTTTACAACTCTTAGGAAGCAATCAAAACAATGTGTCTCAGATTTTTTCACCAAAGTCAAAGACATTGCAGATCAACTTACAAGTGTTGGAGAAGAAATTGAGGAAGAGCAAATAGTCAGACAAGTGATCAATGGACTAAAGGCAGATGACAAATGGGAGAGCTTTACTACAGCAATGGACTTATACATGGACATCCAAGCACCTGATCTAACAACTCTGATTGGACAACTCTTTACACATGAAGCAAAGATCACAAAGAATGGAGAGCAATTAAAAGGTAACAATCCCTCTGCCCTTTATACTGATAAGAAGGTAAAAGATAAAGGTAAAAGCAAGAAGGTTGATGAAGAAGGCTCTACCTCCCAAGCAAACTATGCAGGGAGAGGTAGATCATCTAGAGGTAGGGGCAGAGGAGGTAAGTCAGGTAGGGGGAGACCCTACAATCAATCTCCATGCAATATCTGTGGCTTGTCTAACCATACCACAGATGAGTGCTACAGAAATTATAAGAATCAGAGAGGAAGAGGTTACTCTAGAGGAGGATACTCTCAAGGCAGAGGCAGATTCAATCAATCTCAAGGCTACCATGGCTACAACAATAATTACAACAATAGCTACAATCACAATAACAACTATCAAGGTGGATACAGAAATAGGAAAGACTACAACAATTATGCAGAGGAGCAAGATGATTCCCTGTTGATCATGAACATGACATCTAAGTCAGGTATCAATGATGATCACTTATTCTATATTGATTCAGGTTGCTCTAATCATGTAGCTGGAAATGTTGCATTACTTTCTGATTTGGAAGAACCCACGGGCAAACATCAAGTGCAGACAGGTGATGACACTAAACATTCAGTTATTAAAGTAGGCAATGTCAAAACAAGTGATGGTAATCAGAATTTATTAAGCAGAGTGTTGTATGTTCCAACAATCACCAAGAATCTGATGAGTGTAGGTCAGATTGTGGAAAAAGGTTTACAGGTCAGATTCACTCAACATGGTGCATATGTGGAGGATCCAAGACATGGATTCAGAAGAATAGCCAAGGGAGAAAAATCAGGTAGGTTATTTACTTTTGAGCTTGAAGACACCAAAAACATTGCTCTGTACAATTACAAGGATCAAACGCTATCGGAATTGGAGATTTGGCACAAGAGGTTAGGTCACATTGGAGAAAGGACCTTAAAACAAATGTGCAGGGATCAATGTGTGCTTGGGATACCTAATATATCCAAGCAACACATGATATACAAGTGTGGGGCTTGTCAATTCGGTAAGTCACACAGGTTGCCCTATACCAAGAAAAGTTTCATGCATAAAGATTATCTAGAATTAGTGCATACAGATGTTTGGGGACCTAGCAAGGAGCCATCCTTATCTGGATCAAGGTACTATGTGTCCTTTATTGATGACTATAGCAGGTGGACTGTCTTATACTACATGAAACATAAAGATGAAGTGTTTAATTGTTTCAAGAAGTATCTTGCACTGGTTGAAAACCAAACAGGAAGAAACTTGAAGAAGCTAAGGTCAGATGGTGGAGGAGAATACTTCTCCAATGACTTTGAAGATTTCTTGCAGGAAAGAGGCATCAAGAGGGAGATTACTACAAGGTACTCACCTGAACAAAATGGGGTAGCTGAAAGAAGGAATAGACTCATTGTAGAAACAGCGAGGTCTATGCTTAATGAAAAGAAGTTGCCAAATTATCTTTGGGCAGAGAGTGTATCTACTGCCACATATTTAATTAACAGGTTGCCATCAAAGACACTTGATGGAATGACACCCTATGAGGCTTGGCATGGTAAGAGACCATCTCTGGATCACTGCAAAATCTTTGGGTGTGTTGCATATGTGCATATTCCCTCACAGGTAAGGGGAAAGCTAGACCCTAAGGCTGAAAAGTGTATCTTCATTGGTTATGACTTGAACCAGAAAGGGTACAGATTTTACAACCCCTCAAACAAAGGCTTCAAGGTAAGCAGAGATGTCATCTTTGATGAAAATGATTCATGATATGAAAATGAGTGCAGGAAAGTTAGTCTACCTTATGATATGGAAGAAGACTTTCCAAAGCTTATCAGGCAAGAACCAACTCAGAAAGAGGACACAAGCTCAGATGATGAAGACACTATCAACATTGAAGAGTTCAAAGCTTGGAAATCCAAAGGGAAGATGAAGATGAAGCAACTAGAAGATAATCCAGAATCCTCAACTCAAGCTATGAGGAGATCTCAAAGAGAAAAGAAGAAACCTATTAGGTATGGGTATGATACTTCACTTGTAACCAAGCATTCTGTATATCTTGCAAAGGATCTCTTGAATGAAGAACCAGGTACATTTGAAGAAGCAATTACTAAACCAGAATGGAAGGAAGCAATGGATGAAGAAATGCAGGCTCTCAAAGAGAGTGATACTTGGGACTTAGTACCCAAGAAAGAGTCTATGAAGGTGATAGGATCCAGATGGATCTACAAACTCAAAAGAAATTCAGATGGTACAATAAATAGGTATAAAGCTAGGTTGGTAGCCAAGGGTTTTGCACAAACCCAAGGCATTGATTATGAGGAGACATTTTCTCCGGTGGCTAAGATGCCAACTATCAGAGTTATGGTGAGTGTAGCTGCATCCAAGAACTGGAACATGTACCAATTGGATGTGAAGAATGCATTCTTAAATGGATGGATATCTGAAGAAGTCTACATGTCACAACCACCTGGCTATGAGGATCCTAATAAGGTAAATCATGTTTGTAAATTGAAGAAGGCTCTGTATGGATTGAAGCAGGCACCTAGAGCATGGAATTACAGGTTGACAACCTATCTCCTAGATCAAGGATTTGTGATGAGTAAAGCAGATACTTCATTGTTTATCAAAAAGAACAATTCAGAGGTAATATACTTGTGTGTCTATGTTGATGAAATCATTATTACAAGAAATGGTGTTCAGGGAATTAGACACATCAAAGGACAGATGATGAAGGAATTCAAGATCAATGATCTTGGATTATTGAAATACTTCATAGGACTTGAATTAGTCTACACAAATTCAGGTATCTTTATTACTCAGAAGAAGTACATTCAGGACATGGTCAAGAAGTTTAATTTGCAGGAAGCTAAAGTCTCAAACATTCCTATGGAGGTCAATCACAAGCTCAGTGCACATGAAGGAGAAGAACTCAAAGATATTACAGGTTACCAAAGTTTGGTAGGTAGTCTAAATTATGCTACCTTAACCAGGATTGATATATCATATGGTGTTAGTGTGCTTAGCCAATTCATGCACAAACCAAGGGTACCTCACCTAGAAGCAGCTAAGAAGATCTTGAAGTATCTAAAGGGAACTCAGAACCATGGTTTGTACTTTCCTTATACATCAGATATTGATATTAAAGTGTATTCAGATGCAGATTGGGCAGGTTGCAAGGATGACAGGAGAAGTACATCTGGTTACATATGTTTTGCAGGTGATAAACCAATTTCTTGGTCATCCAAGAAACAACCTACAGTAGCCTTGTCATCTACTGAAGCAGAGTATAGAGGGCTAGCAAATGCCACTCAAGAAGCTATCTGGTTGAAGCTTTTGTATACAGAGTTAGACTTATATACTAGACCACCAATCATCTTTGGAGATAATACAAGTTCTCTTCACCTTGCAGCGAATCCAATATATCATGCTAGAACTAAACACATAGAGGTTCATTACCACTATGTGAGGGAGAAGTTACTTAGCAAAGAAATTCAATTGTCATATGTGTCTACTAATATACAATGTGCAAATTTGCTTACTAAAGCTCTGGATGGAAGCAAGCTATGCAGATTTAAATCCATGATTGGATTGCAGGAAATAATTGAAGACTAGAGATGAAAACTTGAGCCAAAATGTTTGGCTTGAGGGGGAGCTGTTGGTGCAACACAAGCCTTCACATTTGGCTTGGATATCTACGTTGAAGACTATACATGACGCGAAGACCATAGGAACTTATGCCTATGATTTCTTACCAGTTTATCTATTGTAAAAATATAAATGACCTGGCGCATCATTATGCAATCACGCCGAATTAATTGGAAGTCGTGAAAAGGCGGTTGATTGATCGAGAGAATATCTCAATCAATTTCTTTTTTTAGGTGAGAAATTTTAGGAGATTGATTTGAATTCTAATTCAAGTCATCACTCAATTCCTATAAAAGCTACAAGAAAAAATGTCGCGGTGTGTTCTTCATTCATCCCGAGGCATTACTGTATCAATCACTGAGGTTGTGAGGTCTACTCTATAGCCTACACCTCTGAGTACCATTGAGCTATGTTTATTATGCCAATGGGAATGTACATTTACATGATCTAATACAAATACTTACATTCGTCTACTCTGTGATTCTCTGAGTCAATTATCTTCAAGTCTGTCAACCTTGAAGAAGTATATCTCAGGATCTACTGAACCAAATCAAGTGATTCAAAGCTTGATAGATTCAGCTCAAAGCATATCACAAACATACAAAGTTTGAAGCAACTTGATTTAGTCAATTTCAAGAAATCAAGAAATTACAGTCAAAGTGCTCACAGTTGCAGTTCTTACGGTAAACGAGTAATTTTCCGGTAGAAGAACGAAGTAGATCTTGCAGAGTAATGCGAAGTTTCTTATGAGAGATAGCTTACTCTATAGCTAGACATCTCTACTTTTAGTTGATCAATCTTTTCGGTGAAAAAGATATCTATACACTATACAAAGTCTGACCGAAAAGAGGCTATCTGAACTAGAGAAGTTTTTTCTTAAACTTCAGAAAAAGTTATGTTAGTTAAGAGAGTTCATGTGTCACTTCCTTACTTCATGTATGTTCACATGAAGTAATTATAAACAAAATTATAGTTCATTCCGGTACAATTCCGGTACAATTACGGTAACAGTAAAGTGGCGGTCTGATGAAATTTCAGTGAATCTTTTTAGTAAAATTAGAGCACAGTCTTATATCAATTTCCGCAAGACTCAATCTTCATCACGTTATCAAGAAGTAGAATTGGAGAAAAGGATCATAGAGGGCAGGTGTGAAGCAGGTTTTGCAGCACCAACTGATCTTCTGAGTGCATCCAGCCATCACTCCCAACATCTATCTATCTATCTATCTATCTATCTATCTATCTATCCATCTATCTATCTATCTATCTATCTATCCATCTATCTATCTATCTATCTATCTATCTATCTATCTATCTATCTATCTATCTATCTATCTATCTATCTATCTATCTATCTATCTATCTATCTATCTATCTATCCATCCATCTATCTATCTATCTATCTATCTATCTATCTATCTATCTATCTATCTATCTATCTATCTATCTATCTATCTATCTATCTATCTATCTATCCATCTATCTATCTATCTATCTATCTATCTATCTATCTATCTATCTATCTATCTATCTATCTATCTATCTATCTATCTATCTATCTATCTATCCATCTATCTATCTATCTATCTATCTATCTATCTATCTATGTATCTATGTATCTATGTATCTATCTATCTATCTATCCATCTATCTATCTTTCCATCTATATATATATATATATATATATATATATATATATATATATATATATATATATATATATATATATATATATATATATATATATATATATATATATATATATATATATATATATCTATCTATCTATCTATCTATCTATCTATCTATCTATCTATCTATCTATCTATCTATCTATCTATCTATCTATCTATCTATCTATCTATCTATCTATCTATCTATCTATCTATCTATCTATCTATCTATCTATCTATCTATCTATCTATCTATCTATCTATCTATCTATCTATCTATCTATCTATCTATCTATCTATCTATCTATCATCCTATCTATTTATTTTTTAATGTATGTATCTATGTATGTATGTATGTATGTATGTATGTATGTATTGTTGGATGTGATGGCTGGATGCACTCAGAAGATTGAGTTGGTACTGCTAATCCTGCTTTGCACCAGCCCTCTTTGATCTTTTTCTTTGTTTCTACTCCTTGATGATGCAGCGAAGACTAAGCCTTGTGGAAACTGATATAAGACTGTGTTCTAACTTTTCTAAAAAAATTCACCGAAATTTCACCACGACCAAAATTTCACCAGACTCCCACTGTACTGTCACCGTAATTGTACTGGAATTGTACCGGAATGAACTATAATTTTGTTTATAATTACTTCAAGTGAACATACATGAAGTAAGGAAGTGACACATGAACTCTCTTAACTAACAGAACTTTTTCTGAAGTTTAAGAAAAAACTTCTCTAGTTCAGACAGCCTCTTTTCGGTCAGACTTTGTACAGTGTATAGATATCTTTTTCACCGGAAAGATTGATCAACTAAAAGTAGAGATGTCTAGCTATAGAGTGAGCTATTTCTCATACAAAGCTTTGCATTACTCTGCGAGATCTATTTTGTTCTTCTACCGGAAAATTGTTGGATGTGATGGCTGGATGCACTCACGAGATCAAGTTGGTGCTGCTAGACCTGCTTCACACCTGCCCTCCTTTCTCTTCAGATATGCTTAGGAGACTCCTTGAGCTTCCAAATGACACCAAGAAACTATATATGTGCTTTACAAAATAATTGTGTAATAACCAAATCAAAACAGATGATTTTGAACCTTCACAAGTCCAAAAAACTTTCTATTCCTGTAATGATACCTGCTCAGTCTTAAGCTCAGTGTGACCAGCACTCTTACAATTGGATTAATTCCTTCTGGGAGTATTAAATTAACTTAACAAGCTACCATTAGCAAGTTAAATCACTCCAATTGATAAACTATACACTGAGAATGATCATTAGCAAAATCAGAGACACCCCCGACTTTTTAGGATCTACACAGAAAAATACCAGAGACTGCTTCGTCTGCAATTTCTCCCAAATGGATGAATGGAATGACTTGAAACTTTGTAGTGTTGTAGAATACTTTGATCTGGTTCCAATGAGCTTTGAATCATCCAATTTGGTTCAGTATATCTTGAGATATGCCCTGTTGAAGTTGACAGACTTGAAGATGGTCACTCAGAGAAAACAGAGACTATGAATGTATGTATATTGATTAACTATAATGATTGTACATTCCCATTGGCATGTAATGTGATGCTCAATGGTACTCAGAGGTGTAGGCTATAGTGTAGCTCACACACACTCAATGATTTGCTTGGAATTGCCTCGGGAAGAGTGAAGCTTACTCGCAACTTTTTACATAGCCTTTTTATAAGAGTTTTGAAGGAATTTGAATTTGAATTCAAATTAAAGCTCCCTTGAATCTCTCCTCTAGACTTAGGGAGATATTCCCTCAACTAAATCATCTACCTTTTCCACGACTCTAGTCTAGTAGGTGTAATTGCATAAGTGATTAAGTCATATTGACTTTTACATTGGATAAAAAGTAATAACCAATTAAGCATTGGTTTCTATGGTTCAAATATATCCTTCTAGGGTTCAATCTTTAGCCTTCCAAGGTTCCAATTGTCCAAGCCTTATGTTGAGTCTTCAAGGTACAAAACAATGCCAAGTGTGAAGGCTTGATTTGCACCAACAGCTCCCCCTCAAGCCAAACACTTTGGCTCAAGTCTTCATCTCTAGTCTTCAATGATTTCCTGCAATCCAATCATGGATTTAAATCTGCATAGCTTGCTTCCATCCAGAGCTTTAGTAAGCAAATCTGCACATTGTATGTTAGTAGACACATATGATAATTGGATTTCCTTGCTAAGTAATTTCTCCCTCACATAGTGGTAATGAACCTCTATGTGTTTTGTCCTAGCATGATAAACTGGATTAGCTGCTAGGTGAAGTGAACTTGTGTTATCACCAAATATGATTGGTGGCCTTGTGTATAGGCCCAATTCTGAATATAAAATAGCTTCAACCATATTGCTTCTTGAGTGGCATTGGCTAGCCCTCTGTACTCTGCCTCAGTAGATGATAGAGCTACTGTGGGTTGTTTCTTGGATGACCAAGAAATTGGTTTATCACCTGCAAAGCATATGTAACCAGATGTACTCCTCCTGTCATCCTTGCAACCTGCCCAATCTGCATCTGAGTATACCTTAATATCAATGTCTGATGAATATGGAAAGTACAAACCATGATTTTGTGTTCCCTTTAGGTACTTTATTATCTTCTTGGCTGCCTCCAAATGTGGTACTCTTGGTTTATGCATAAATTGGCTAAGTATACTAACACCATATGATATATCAATCCTGGTTAAGGTAGCATAATTAAGACTACCTACCAAACTTTGGTAACCTGTAATGTCCTTGAGTTCTTCTCCTTCATGTGCACTGAGTTTGTGGTTGACCTCCATAGGAATGTTTGAGACTTTAGCTTCCTGAATTTGTGTAGACCAATTCAAGTCCTAGAAAGTACTTCAATAATCCAAGATCATTGATCTTGAATTCCTTCATCATTTATCCTTTGATGTGTCTTATCCCCTGAACATCATTTCCTGTAATAATGATGTCATCAACATAGACACACAAGTATATTACCTCTGAATTATTCTTCTTTATAAACAATGAAGTATCTGCTTTACTCATGACAAATCCTTGATCTAGGAGATAGGTTGTCAACCTGTAATTCCATGCTCTAGGTGCCTGCTTCAATCCATACAAAGCCTTCTTCAATTTACAAACATGATTTACCTTATTAGGATCCTCATAGCCAGGTGGTTGTGACATGTAGACCTCTTCAGATATCCATCCATTCAAGAATGCATTCTTCACATCCAATTGGTACATGTTCCAATTCTTGGATGCAGCTACACTCACCATAACTTTGATAGTTGGCATCTTGGCCACAGGAGAAAATGTCTCCTCATAATCAATGCCTTGGGTTTGTGCAAAACCCTTGGCTACCAACCTAGCTTTATACCTGTTTATTGTGCCATCTGAGTTCCTCTTGAGTTTGTAGATCCATCTGGATCCTATCACCTTCATGGAGTCCTTCTTGGGTACCAAGTCCCAAGTATCACTCTCCTTGAGAGCCTCCATTTCTTCATCCATTGCTTCCTTCCATTCTGGTTTAGTAATTGCTTCTTCAAATGTACCTGGTTCTTCATTCAAGATATCCTTTGCAAGATATACAGAGTGCTTGGTTACAAGTGAAGTATCATACCCATACCTAATTGGTTTCTTCTTTTCTCTTTGAGATCTCCTCATAGCTTGAGTTGAGGATTCTGGATTGTCTTCTAGTTGCTTCATCTTCATCTTCCCTTTGGATTTCCAAGCCTTGAATTCTTCAATGTTGATGGTGTCTTCATCATCTGAGCTTGTGTCCTCTTTCTGAGTTGGTTCTTGCCTGATAAGCTTTGGAAAGTCTTCTTCCATATCATAAGGTAGGCTAACTTTCCTGCACTCATTTTCATACCATGAATCATTTTCATCAAATATGACATCTCTGCTTACCTTGAAGCCTTTGTTTAAGGGGTTATAGAACCTGTATCCTTTCTGATTCAAATCATAACCAATGAAGATACACTTTTCAGCCTTAGGGTCTAGCTTTCCCCTTACCTGTGAGGGAATATGCACATATGCAACACACCCAAAAATTTTGCAATGATCCAGAGATGGTCTCTTACCATGCCAAGCTTCATAGGGTGTCATTCCATCAAGTGTCTTTGATGGCAACCTGTTGATTAAGTATGTGGCAGTAGATACACTCTCTGCCCAAAGATAATTTGGTAATTTTTTCTCATTGAGCATAGACCTAGCTGTCTCTACAATGAGTCTATTCCTCCTTTCAGCTACCCCATTTTGTTCTGGTGAGTACCTTGTAGTAATCTCCCTCTTGATGCCTCTTTCCTGCAAGAAATCTTCAAAGTCATTGGAGAAGTATTCTCCACCACCATCTGACCTTAGCCTCTTCAAATGTCTACCTGTTTGATTCTCAACTAATGCAAGATACCTTTTGAAACAATTAAATACTTCATCTTTATGTTTCATGAAGTACAAGACAGTCCACCTGCTATAGTCATCAATAAAGGACACATAGTACCTTGATCCAGATATGGATGGCTCCTTGCTTGGTCCCCAAACATCTGTATGCACCAATTCCAAATAATCTTCATGCATAAAACCTTTCTTGGTATAGGGCAATCTGTGTGACTTACCAAATTGACAAGCCCCACACTTGTATATCATGTGTTGCTTGGATACATTAGGTATCCCAAGCACACATTGATCCCTGCTCATTTGTTTTATGGTCCTCTCTCCAATGTGACCTAATCTTTTGTGCCACATCTCCAATTCTGATAGGGTTTGGTCCTTATAGTTGTACAAGGCAATATTCTTAGTATCTTCAAGTTCAAAGGTAAACAATCTACCTGATTTCTCTCCCTTGGCTATCCTTCTGAATCCATGTCTTGGATCCTCCACATATGCACCATGTTGAGTGAACCTGACCTGTAGACCCTTTTCAACAATCTGACCTACACTCATCAGATTCTTGGTGATTGTTGGAACATACAACACTCTGCTTAGTAAATTCTGATTACCATCACTTGTTTTGACATTGCCTACTTTAACAACTGAATGTTTAGTGTCATCACCTGTCTGCACTTGGTGCTTGCCTTTGGGTTCTTCCAAATCAGAGAGTAAGGCAACATTCCCAGCTACATGGTTAGAGCAACCTGAATCAATATAGAACAAATGATCATCATTGATACCTGATTTAGATGTCATGTTCATGATCAACAAGGAATCATCTTGATCCTCTGCATAATTGTTGTAATCCTTTCTGTTCCTGTATCCACCTTGATAATTGCTATTGTGATTGTAGCTATTGTTGTAATTATTGTTGTAGCCATGGTAGCCTTGAGATTGATTGAATCTGCCTCTGCCTTGAGAGTATCCTCCTCTTTGGTGACCTCTTCCTCTTTGGTTCTTGTAGTTTTTGTAGCATTCATCTGTAGTATGGTTAGATAAGCCACAAATATTACATGGAGATTGATTGTAGGGTCTCCCCCTACCTGACTTACCTCCTCTGCCCCTACCTCTAGATGATCTACCTCTCCCTGCATAGTTTGCTTGGGAGGTAGAGCCTTCTTCATCAACCTTCTTGCTTTTACCCTTGTCTTTAGTCTTCTTATCAGTATATAGGGCAGAGGGATTGTTACCTTTTGATTGCTCTCCATTCTTTGTGATCTTTGCTTCATGTGTAAAGAGTTGTCCAATCAGAGTTGTTAGATCAGGTGCTTGGATGTCCATGTACAAGTCCATTGCAGTGGTAAAGCTCTCCCACTTGTCATCTGCCTTTAGTCCATTGATCACTTGTCTGACTATTTGCTCTTCTTCAATTTCTTCTCCAATACTTGCAAGTTGATCTGCAATGTCTTTGACTTTGGTGACAAAATCTGAGACACATTGTTTTGATTGCTTCCTAAGAGTTGTAAACTCAATCCATAGCTGATTCTTTCTGGCCCTTGTGCTTGATGAAAAGTATGTTGACAAGGTTTCCCAAGTCTCTTGGGAAGTCTTACAGTTCCTTACATGGGGTAGAAGGAAATCAGAGATAGATTTTAGAAGATATGACCTTGCCAAAGCATCTTTAGCACACCATTGGTTGAGCCTCTCATGTTCATCCTTTGTAGGTAGGCCTCTGGTTTTGAATGAGGGCAATTCCTCATCTCCTGATATGTATCCATACAAGCTTCTCCCTTGTAGATAGGTCTTCATTCTCAATGACCAAGCCTGGTAATTATTTCTATCCAATTTATCAATGAAGGAAGGGAAACCATCACCCATGATTACCTTATTTGCTCTGATACCATTGTTGGATGTGATGGCTGGATGCACTCAGGAGATCAAGTTGGTGCTGCTAGACC